>JAWZYV010002864.1:0-29648 GCA_038373885.1 Cheiracanthium punctorium | reverse complement strand
TAAATTAATTGCAATTCCTATTTCTGATTATTCTGTCTTAATGCATGGATTCTCAAGCTTTAGTTAACACTCCTAGATTCACAGACATCAGTTTTTGTAGCTTTGATACAAAAGCCCGGATGAGAATAAGAATTTTTTCTTTCCAAAGGAAAAGGGGGAAATGGTGTCTCATGGCAAAGAAACGTGAAAATAGTTTACAAAATAGTTCCTACAGAATAGGTCCTACAAAAGCGGTCTGTGGCGACCCCCTTGGGGGTCGTGACCCCCCAGTTGGGAACCACTGGTCTAGACAGTGACAATTCACCTGTACAGTGGTCACCACTTATTTTGGTCAGTGGTTTATCCCGTGAGATGCTTATTCTGGTTAAAACCGTTATGAACAGAACAAAATGGCCAAACAGCACTGTCTGCCGGTTACCTCGGTAGTGAGTGCTGCTTTAACCAGTTAAGTAATCTGGAGATTAGGTAAAATTTCGATGCAAATTAGCTTTTAGGGTCGTGTGGAAGCCAGTCAAAGATGACTCATATTTGTGTGGAGGTGTTATAGTAATTCAATCAAAACAATTGAATACACTTAATAGAATTTTAATAAAAATAATGATCAATCTGACACCCTGAATGAATCGGGCACCTGATGATGATGACAATGGTGTGCACCTGAACCACATGAGTAGATTTGCTGAACACTACAGACATTTTACATAGAGCATTGGAGGAGAACAACTTAAATGGTTCCCTCTTTTCACCACTAAGTTAAATTCAGTTTGCGCTAAAATACAATATACAGTCGACTCTCTGAAATCCGCACATCTATAACCCGCAACTCTCTATAATCCGTGATAATTTTTAGATGTAAACAGTGAAATTTGCAGTTAACAGTTAAGTAACACTAGGAAATTACAGGTGAGTTGAGAATTGTTCTTTTAACCCATCTAACAAAGTCTGAGCAGTAAAATGAAAGCATGATTAGCTGACAGAAAAGATTCTGAGAGACAATCTCACACACTCAGTTAACGAAACATGTATTATTTTGATTTTCATTTTTTATTGAAAGAAAGAGAAATTTTCAAAAAATTTCTCTTGAAGAAGGCTTATCTTTAGGCTATAAATATTTAGAATTCATCCAAAATTATTCATTGTCATCACCGCAAGAAATAATGACAATAAACAGACTCCAGGAAAAAATATTTAAACACAAATCAAAAGCCCTAAAACAAACAACAATTGATTCCATGTTTGCAAAATTAAAAAAATAGTAATATAAAATTAAAGTATGAAAATTTAAGCCTTCTTCAAGAAAAATTTCAGTCTGCAAAAGTTTTGTAAAATAAAATTAATTTTTTTTTCATATATTTTAATAAATTCTTTAATAATTAAACTAAGTATGACAGTATAATTAATTTCAGCCATTAAAAATGTTCTGTTGCTTCATAGCTATAGTAAGAAAAAATGTAAACAAAACAATGATCTGTAATCCGCAAAATTCTATAATCCGCAAACCCCTTGGTCCCAAGGTGTGAGGATTTCATAGAGTCTACTGTACCCTAAAACAGCCTTTAATCTCAGATTTCTCCCCGAAGAAGTTGTAATAGTTATTTTTTTTAAAATAAATATACATATGTATGTATAAATGTATTTTTTCACTTTTGTTTTTAAAATATTCTTAAATAAATATGTTCACATGTCAAACTATTGAATAATAGGGGATAATTCAGTTACCGGGTGTCCTCGCCAAGCGCCGATGTGTCGCCAAGCTTGGAGTTTGGTCGAAAGTTTGTTTACTTTAGCCTTAGAGTCAGATGTCTGTTGTAACCTGTGTAGATTGAGTTGAGGTGTTGGATGATGCTGTAGTTTGATAAAAAAAACGCTCGGTGGGTTCATTAAACGATACCAGGATGTTTGGTAAAGGGATTTTGTGATTGGTTAAGGCAATTTAACTGTAATCGGTAAACCGAGGTTTTAAAACGGGGAAATTTGTTTGGTGTGTGGTTAGTATATGCTGGTTTTGTGGTTGGTTAGTAAAAGAAAGCGTTTTGGTGTTATGTTATTAGCTGTTGTGCATTTTGGATATTTTTCAGGAGTTTCTTTAGATAAAGGTAAGTGTTTTTTTTAAAGAATTTTTGCAATTGCTTAAGGTTTTCAATGTGAATTGTAAATGTGTATAAGTAGGTTATTTAATCCACCGACGTTGTTTTGAGTTGAAAACGGGCCTGTGTTTGCCCAGTTTACATTAGCTAGAGTAGGTTGCTTAATTCACTGTTGTTCTTTTAGTTAAAAACGGTTTACTGGTTGCCTAGTTTACATAGCTGTACAACTAGGTTGGTGAATCCACTGAGGTTTTTTTAGTTAGGCCTACCAAATTTTGTGTGGTCATTTGCCAGGACGGATCCCTTCGGAATTCAAATTAGAACATCTGTTGTTTATTGCCTTATATTTGAAGCCAAAATGTGCCAAATACTGCTGTTATTATACGACTAGAAGTCAGTTGTGAAGCAATTACAACCAGCGCTCTTCTGAAATCGTGAAAAAAGTTTCCCATTCCAAAGATTTCGTTTTCTGTACATAGATATTCTTATGTCTACACAGACGATTTCTTTGCTTCGCTTGATTTCCGCTTATAGATACTTGATTTATTTGTGAAAAGAGAAATTAAACTGTATAATCTAGAAAAACAATTTTAAAGCCTCTATAAAAAAACTCGGCAGTTCGAGCCTCGTCAGGGGGAGATCCCCCTGAACCCCACTAATTTTTTAGTTTCATTATTGCCATATTAAAACGATATTAATTGACTTTGTCATTTTATCGCTCATCTTTTGCCTGGTAACCCTATGTTGGAATTTTAATGAATGTAACCTATTTAGGGAAAATACATGTGATGCATATTCTATAGCTTACAAAATATTGTAACAATAGATTAAAGCTGTTGTGAACTAATAGTATTTAAATACATGTAAAATTATGTCACATACTTTTATGTCGCATTTTTTCAATAAAGGGTGATGAGAGATAAAATGACATTCATTAATAGCGCAGTCTTATCTCTTTTCTTTTTGTAAAGGGCTGCAAGAGAGGGTGATGTAATTAAAAAAAATTTTAAAATGTCTGTTTTATGTAGTGTCTGAAGTATTTATTACTGAAACGTGACCCTAAAAAACAGCATTAAGTGGAAATGAGACATTTTTCAAAGTGAGAAGTTTACTGAAATGGTGAAACTTTTCACTTTTTGGATAGCGAATGACGCTGACATATTTTTTGCATCATGATATTGCATTGATCTCATGTTAGTACATATGATGCAAACTTTGTCAAGATAAAAATATTTTTTCTTTTCTAGATTCCACATCCCTGGAATTAATTCGAATTACACATGTGAGGAAAATTTCCGTTTCCTACTGTGCAAAGAATGGGCGGGCACGCAGCTAGTGTAATCATATAAGGTAAAAAGCTATTTTAAAATTTAAATTTATATTCCATTACATGTATTTTTAAAATTTTTTATAACTGAATTTGTAACTTATTTTGATAGCTGATATTGTAACTAAGCTATTGTAATCAGGGGCGTAGCCAGAAATTTTTCATAGGGAGGGTTACGGCTACTACAACTCATATATATGTATACGTGTGTTTGATAATGTAACGAAGAATATACATTTTGTATGCCAAAAAATTCATCATGAGGGTTATGACACCCCCCCCCCAAAAAAAACCCTAATGAATCAATTTATAACTGGTTTTGATAGCCGACACTAACTATGCTAATGTAATCATAAAATGTGCAAATTTATTAGGCAAGTTGGAGTGTTTAGGCTGATTTTATTTTTTACCAACTATGCAAAAAATTCGAGCTGGGAATCGAACCCACGACTGAAGCATTCCTGGGTTAGAGGCTCAATGCGGCGTGGGTTCGAGGCATGCATTGACTCGTGTGTTAGAGGCTCAATGCGGCAGTCCAAAAATTCCAGAGCTAGGAATCGAACCCACGACTGCCGCATAACGTGCGGGTGCTCTAGGACTGAGCTACTCTGGGACGATTCCCAGATGAAATTTCTCGCATTAGAACCGTTGACATTTATCATCTTCCTCTGCAAACCACAGATGGAACAGATGAAACAATTAATTCGTGACAACTCCGTTACGCTGCAGAATTTATACATATTTTAGAAAGTGTTTCTATCAACCTTTCAAGTTATTAGGCAATATCGAGTGTTTAGGCTGATTTTATTTTTTACCATCTATGCGAAAAATTCCAGAGCTGGGAATCGAACACACGACTGCCGCATTCGTGGGTTAGTGGCTCAATGCGGCATGGGTTCGAGGCATGCATTGAGTCATCGGTTCGAGGCTCAATGCGGCAGTCTAAAAATTCCAGAGCTGATGCAAAATCGTTTGAAAGCAAAAAGTTTCCACGCGTTTCCAGAAGAGATTTAATCCAAAACAAAAGGCACGCACGGGATCAAAGTATCATCACTTAATTAATTCTTGAATGGCAGACAAACATTAAAATTTAATGTACAATGTAAACAGTTTTACCATATTAAATGTTATTCATTTTTAAAAAAACGCATGAACATTGTTGAGTTTTTTTTTTTTTTTTTCTCCCCACTGGAATTTAGATTTTGATGAGTGATGTGTGGATGTATTTTTTGTCCTTAGCTGTACCCCCATTAAAATTTAATGGGACTATATTCCGTATACGGTGACTTGTTTACATTTGATGTTTTGTTTACAAATTGATTTGGCGTTGGCTCTGGCGCCGTCAACGGCGATGCTCAGCTGCAGTGAGGCACCCTGGCGGTGATTGTTTAGACTGGTAACCATAATGAAACGCGGGGTGTTTGAAGTATGGGATATTCATTCAGTGCTAATTGAATGACGGTAGTTGTTTGTTTGTGGCGAGTGATAGAGTGGATTAAGTTTGTGTTGGCTTTTCCCTGTGGTTTTGATTCTGTTTTACGGACTCTTCATTGTAGGTTAGTGAGCGTCTCGGGGAATTTCGTCGTAAGTATGGATGTGTGGAATATGGAGTTTTTTTATGTTTTGAAAGGAAAAGGAGCGAAAGCGGTTATTGAATGGTGTATGAGTGTAGGCTTAATAGCGAGTGCGTATGTATGCTGTGTATGTGGTTCGGATATGAGGTTGAGTAAAAGGAAAGACAGTAAGGATGGTTATGTATGGGTTTGTAAGAAGGGAGGAAAGAATGGGCATCACGTAAGAAGAAGTTTGAGAGGGGGTACGTGGTTTGAGAAATCGAAATTGAGTATGATTGAGGTTTTGTTAATAACGTGTGCATGGATTGAGCAAATGAGGGCTAGTTGGATTATGGTTGAAAGGGGTGTGAGTAGCAAGACTGTGACTGATTGGATGAGTTTTTGCCGAGAGGTTTGTATGGATGCTGTTGTGTTTGATAGCGTTAGTGTGGGTGGAAAGGGTGTGGTAGTTGAAATTGATGAGAGTAAGTTTGGAAGACAGAAGTATAAAAGGGGTAAGCCTGTGAAAGGAAGGTGGGTGTTTGGAGGTGTTGAAAGAGGGAGTACAAGATGTTTTTTTGAGGTGGTTGAAAGTAGAAGTAAGGATGTGTTGCTGGAAGTGATAAAGCGGCGTATTCTTCCGGGTTCTGTAGTGATCTCTGATTGCTGGAAAGCATATGAAACCCTAGGCGACGAAGGTTTCATACACTTTTCGGTAAACCATTCAGTGACCTACAAGGACAAGGAAACTGGGGCGCATACGAATTCGGTGGAGGGCACGTGGAACGCAATCAAGCAGTCTTTTCTAGGCACTCGGAAGGTGGTTGGTCAATTTGATTCGTACCTTGCCGAGTATATGTGGAGAAGGCTACATAGGGGAAAAAAGGCACAGCTTATGAAGCTCTTCATTCGAAGCATTTGTAAACTGTACGCTCCGCGCACGAAGGATGGTCCAGTGGGGGGGAGGGAGGAAAGTGATGAGTCAACTGTGAGTGCGAGTGAAGGAGAGGGAGGGAGGGAGGATGAATATACGCTATCGGAGACGGAGATGGAGAAAAGCGATGACGAAGAACGAGGAATTCCTGGCCCCTCTAAGAAGAAAATGAAGTGGGAAAAGTAAGGTAAGTTCTTGTTTAAGTGTATTTTTCGTATTGTTTTGATGCTGAATCCACTGAGGTTTTTTTAGTTAAAAACGGGCCACTGGTTACCTAGTTTAGATAGCTGTACAGCTAGGTTGCTGAATCCACTGAGGTTTTTTTAGTTAAAAACGGGCCACTGGTTGCCTAGTTTAGATAGCTGTACAGCTAGGTTGCTGAATCCACTGAGGTTTTTTTAGTTAAAAACGGGCCACTGGTTGCCTAGTTTAGATAGCTGTACAGCTAGGTTGCTGAATCCACTGAGGTTTTTTTAGTTAAAAACGGACCACTGGTTGCCTAGTTTAGATAGCTGTACAACTAGGTTGCTGAATCCACTGAGGTTTTTTTAGTTAAAAACGGACCACTGGTTGCCTAGTTTAGATAGCTGTACAACTAGGTTGCTGAATCCACTGAGGTTTTTTTAGTTAAAAACAGACCACTGGTTGCCTAGTTTAGATAGCTGTACAACTAGGTTGCTGAATCCACTGGGGTTTTTTTAGTAAAAAACGGACCACTGGTTGCCTAGAATGACTAGTAAACATGGCGACAGTCGCTGGAGCTTGGCGGTCGCCAAGCTCCAGCGACTGTCGCCATGTTTACATGGGGTGGGCACCGGCTTGTACGATTTTACCATTTAATGTACATTAAAATTTAATGTACAATGTAAACAGTTTTACCATATTAAATGTTATTGATTTTTGGAAGAACGCATGAACATTGTTTTTTTTTTTTTTCCACTGGAATTTAGATTTTGATGAGTGATGTGTGGATGTATTTTTTGTCCTTAGCCGTACCCCCATTAAAATTTAATGTACATTAAAATGTAATGTACAATGTAAACAGTTTTACCATATTAAATGTTATTCATTTTTGGAAGAACGCATGAACATTGTTGAGTTTTTTTTTTTTTTCCACTGGAATTTAAATTTTGATGAGTGATGTGTGGATGTATTTTTTGTCCTTATACTATATTAAGCATAAACAATGGAATATTTGTCTTAAATAAAAGTACTAAACTTATAATAAAAGCAAAACTCGTTAAAGCTTTTTATTGTTATTATTACTCAGTGATAAATACTAGAAAACTAAAGACAGAAAATATGTGGGTAAAATTATTTATTCCAAACTGAAAGCTCTATTTTTCAGGTTTTTAAAGTAAAACTAAACTTCCATAACATTTCTCTGACAATTTATGAGCTAATTTTTAATCCCGGTGGCGTATGAATCTCAAATCGTATCATTACTTTAATTTTAAAATTGAAAATTAGTGTTTTTATGTTTGTTTTCTAGAGATATATATAAAAAATATGACTAGAGTAAAATGAATTGAATATAATCACAAATTATTTTAACTCTGCAATTGTAAATCTGCACATGTAATTCCTCGGGAAAAATGTAAACAATTTATTTCACAAATAAACCAGCAACATACCGTTCAAGTGCCGTTCTTAAACCTCATAAGTTTAATATCTATTTAACTGTTTCTGTAAAATACTTCAATAAAATGAGAGTAATGATTAGAAACCGAGAAAATTAAATTTATTCAGGCTTTACTAATTGTTTTATACGAGAACATTAGGCGTAAACATTAGGTTGTAAACGTTAGGCTTAACGGCTTTAAAATACTCTACTTATTCTAATGTCGTTATGTTTTAAAGCATGAGTTTTTTGAAAAAGCAACATTTCTTAGCAGAAAGATCTCAGAAAGTATAAGTAATAATTTTAAAAAGTTACCTTTAAAATCGCTGCCAAATCTTTATGGCTTCGGCTGCTCTAGTTTCGTTTCGTAAATAGTAGGTTGTTTGCTTCGCTGCCACAGCGGCCACAGCTACAGATAAATACTGTTGTTGTTGTTGTTAATGGACCCCCAAGGAGGGGGACACTGAGGAGCTTATGGCTACGGACACTCGGACCGGCCTTGCGCTCCAGACAAGATTTTTAGCCGAAGACCAGGAGAGCCGAGAAGCAAGAACTTCGTTTCCTCGTGATAAATTTACTAAATTGCACAGACACCCTGAAGAAAGAAAAATATATTTATCCTTTTTTTCTTTAAGTGAAGCAGCTTAATTGCTGCTGCCTATTTCACACCTTTATGCAAATCTCCTGACATGCAGATTCTCAGAGCCTGGGTTTCCACCAATAGGAGGAAAGCAGCAGACGGAAAGTAGGTATAAAATGGCAAGCACGCCCGGCGAAAGACCATGGACAAGGGCAACCATTGTTGACACCGGAGCTCAAAAACGTTGAGTGGCTATTAAAAAGTTGGCCACAGCCCGAGCATGAGGAAGATTCTGAAAGTCGCAAAGCAAATTAAACGAGGGCGGGGGGTGACCCCTGAGATTCAAGGCGCGAAGGAGCCGTGACCTCTGAGCCTGGTACCGGTTGCAGGTTAATAGTATGTGTTCAGAAGTTTCAGGGACCTGGCAAACAGGGCAGAGGGGGGAGTTCGCGATCCCTACCTTATGGAGTATGGCGAGCGTGGGAAGGCTGAACGTCCTAAGGCGACTAAGGAGGACTTGGCTTCTGCGGTCCAGAAGATTTGTCCGACGGAGCCAGCTCCTCGGACCTAAGTAACCCGAGCTGGGGGAGTATTTGGAGTTGTTCCAGGCTTCCTCATTCTCCGTGACCCACTGGCGCTTAATTCCAGAATAAAGATCTTCAGCGGTGGTCCAGGGAATCGTAGGACAGGATCCCTCCGGGGACCGTGCCAAGCAGTCCGCACGTTCGTTGGGAACGATCCCCACGTGGCTGGGCACCCAAATGAGCGAGACAGAGCGGTGACGAAGGGCTAAGATCTTTAATGACCGAGAGAGAGCGATGACAACTGTAGGAGATTTCCGAGACACATGTTGGAGGGAAGTCAGGACAGATAAGCGGTAAGGATAAGGATATCCTGTGAAGCACCCTCAAGCAAAGTGAGGCCGAACACAATCGCGAACGCCTCGGCAGAAAAGATGGAATTAACGTGGGGGAGGCTCCGGGACCAACCCCGGCCGAGGTTGACGTGCCAAATACCAATACGCGTCCAATTGGGACCTTTCGAGGCGTCAGTCGCCAGGCAGGTATGGTTGGACCTCTCGGCAGCAAAGGACCGAAAGAGATTCAGGATAGCAGCCGGGGGCAGAGTACGGTCTTGGAAGGCGAACTTTTGTGTGTGAATGAATAACCGGGAATCCAGCCTAGGACGCAGCGGGGGAGACCAGGGGATCACCATGGTTAGGTCACTACCACAGGAATTCGTGACCTCATTCCAGAGGATCGAAAGGGGCCCCGACTCGGGGGCAGGGGAGAGGTACTCGCTGAGCGGAGAAAAAGACCGAAGTGCAACATGCTTGATTATGAATTTATAAGAGAGGTACTTGTGCCATCCAGAGATCGGGCGAGACCCAGCTTCGCGAAGCAGCACGGGGATTGGGGTCCAAATAGGGAGCCCTGTACCGACACGAATGGCAGCGTTATAGATAGTTTCCAACGCCTTTTTATCTGAGTTGCAGGCGGTGCGGAAGATCACACTCCCAAAGTCTAGGGCGCCCCGAATCACCGCATCGCAGATCGTAAGGAGCGTTTTAGCATCAAGTCCCCGGTGATGGTGTGCCATGTACCGGATGAAGTGAATTTTCTTCTGTGCCGAGGTCTTAGGATCGTAAAGTGGCTCTTCCATTTAAGGTTACTAGTAACGTTAAGACCCAGGACCCGTAATGACGAGACCCAATTGATTGGATTGCCGGCCACCATTAGGTTAAACTCGGGATTCCCCCCGACGGCGTGATAGATTTAGAGCAGCGCATTTTTGGGGATCAATGTTGAGTTTCCAGTAGCGAGTCCACGTTTCCAGCTTCAGTAGCGTACGGGACAGCCTCCCTTGAACTTGACTGAGTGAGTCGCCCCAGCCTATTAGAAAGATGTCGTCGGCGTAAATGAACAGCTCAGCACCCGTGTCGAGGATTTCAAAAATATCACGTAGGTAAAACATAAATAGGAGCGGAGAAAGGATGCCACCTTGGGGAATACCCCACCGACAGGGAGCAGGCCGGGACACCACCCCTCTCCACTTCACACGGATAACACGGTCCGTTAAGAATTGGTGGATCCAATGACCCATCCGTCCGCCAACGCCGGCCAGAAGCAGTTTGTACGTCAGTCCATCGGGCCAGACAGAGTCGTAGGCAGATTTGATGTCTAGGGCAACCAGTACGGTGTATTTACGGAGCTCTCTTTTCAAGGAGATTGAGTGCATTAGTTTGGCGAGAGCCACGGTGCAGTCACGAAAGGGGAGAAACCCGAAGTGATTGCTATGGAAGAGGTTAGACGAGAGTATCCAGTCCAGAATGCGGTCGTAGAGCATACGTTCGAAGGTTTTGGAAACAACGGAAGTTAAGGCTATAGGGCGGTAGGACGACACCTCCCCAGCCGGACGGCCAGGCTTACGAATGGGAACAAGGAGGGCAACTTTCCAGCTATTAGGGACTACCCCTGATTTCCATAGGTCATTGAAAAGATGCAGCAGATTGCTGAGGCGAGTAGGGTTTAACCCCTTGAGGATCCGCGCGTGAATGCCATCAAAGCCAACCGCCCCATTGGGAGCCCGGTCAATGGCCTGCCGGAGGTCATATATCCGAAAAGGCGCTTGCCCGAGGGCAGGGTCACAGGTCCCAAAGTCCAGAGGGAGGAATGACTGGTTACCAGAGGAGGCGAAGTTCTGAGCGAAATGGTTAGCCTGATCAAGGGCCGAGGAGAGAAGACCCCGGGGGGAGTAGAAAAGAAAATGGGCGGAGGGAGGATCAACGACTTTACATTGTAAGGCCGAAAGAAGACGGAAGACATCCCCACCCTTGGCAGCCTTGAGGCAGGTGGCCTGCCAGAATTTCCGTGAGGCCGCGCGAATGGTACGTTTCAGCTGGCTAGCCGTTCGTTTGTATGGCAGCCAATGGGAGCGGCTGCAGTAGGTGCGAGCGAGACGAAGGTGTTTCCTCTTTTGCCCGAGAAGAAAAGCGCATTTGGAATCCCACCAAGGGGCGCCAGAGCGACGAGAAATGAGCTGAGCCTGCCGATTCTGTCCAATCGCGTCCTGGCAAGCGGCAAGAAAAGACGAATATGCCTCCCAAGGAGTTAGCAGCTCCGAGGAGTTGAGAGATTTGAGGATGCGTCCCCAGTGAAGACGGGTCCTGATCGTACACGCAGGCGGCGGGGCAGACCCCAGCGAGACGGAAATCTTGATGGGGAGATGGTCGGAATCGAATGGGTCCTGCAGGACCTCCGCCGTAGAGCACGGGGCAATGTCTGAGGAGCAGATAGTGAGGTCGATTAGAGAGTTATGACCGCCCGAAGTCAAATGAGTAGGGGACGAAACATTCAGCAACGAGAGATCTTGGTCTAGAAGCCAGTCCGCTAAAATATGAGCTCCGGAGGAATTAGTACTAGCCCCCCACAGGGTGTGCTTGGAGTTAAAGTCACCCAGTATCATAAAGGGAGGGGTTAAGAGTGCACAGAGACTGTCGAGCCAAGAACGGGAGAACCGACCGTTAGGAGAGTATAGGGAAACGATTGTTACCTTGTGGGCAGGAGGCCACAGAACCCGAACCCCAAGGGCTTCAATGCCGAACGGTAACGGGAGGGGGAGATCTACCCTTTCCGAGGAGAGAAAGTCAGACACGCAAATGGCGACACCACCACCTTGCCGCCCAGCCCTGTCAGCACGAAAAGTGACGAAATGCGGAAGGGAGAAATGCAACGAAGGCTGTAAAAAGGTCTCTTGCAAGGCAAGAATGTGGGCTGTTGAGAGATCACGATGATGAAACCAAGGGCGATTAGCCCGAGCACTTCTACAATTCCATTGGATAATGGAGAGCGCCATGACAACAAAAAGGGGGGGGGGGAGAGGAAAACTGACAGGAGAAAAACGAGGGAGGAAGGGACGAGAGCCGCTACGACTTTGAGGGAGGAGCCCGGTGCTTCTCCAGCACATTAGCCTGGGGAGGAGAAGAGCCTTTCTGAATTAGAGAGGCGAGGAAATTAGTTTCAGGGGTCGAGGTGAAATCCATGGGTGACTCTTTCTGGGATAGGCGATGAGATTTACCAGGTCGGGTAGTGCTGCGTTTCCCGCGTTTCGCCGAACTAGATTCAACGGGGAGGGGAACGTCCGTGGGGAGGGGAGTAGAACAGGGGTCGATCACATTATTTTCTTCCGTGTCGGGGGAAAAGTTGACGAGAAGAGGCTGAAATTGGCTAAGAAAAGATTGTAACGTTTCTTGTACCATGGTTTGTATGGAGGTTTTGAAAGATTCTAAGATGGATGTGATGTCCACAGTCGAGGTAGCCGAGGGAGGATGGGGGATGGGGGAAGGTTTGGTAACGGAAGCGTAAGAATTTTTATTTTCGTCAGCCCGGAAGAGCCGGCGGGCTTCCGGGAAAGAGAGGCGGTGAGTGCATTTGAAGCTCAAAAATTGTTTTTCTTTGATGTAAATTTCGCACGCTGGGTCGTTGGCGCCATGCGGCCCTTCACAGTTAGCACACTGAATAACGGAGCTGGAGCAGCTTTCCGTTAAGTGATTTTGTCCACAGCGACTACATTTCGGGGCATTTGTGCAAGACCGAGTTCCGTGGTTGAATTGAGCGCAGCGGCGGCAAGCGCGGGGGCGGTCGACGAATAAGGATATCCTGTGTGATTCGTACCACAAAAAGACACGTTCGGGCAGTTGAGTCCCCAACATAGTCACCAGAACAGAGAGGGAAGGAACCCGTTCCCCATTAGACATGCGGGTAAACCGACGGACTTCGCGCGCGACAACCCCGGAGTCCAATAATTCTTCCGCAATGTCCTCAGCAGTCACTTGTGTGGGAATATCATGAAGGAGAAAACGAGAAGTGATTTCGTCGTAGATGAGGGATGATTTTACAGGGATAGACAGTAATGACGATATTTCAAGTGCCGCAGCCGCTATGTCGGGATTTTCTGAGGATATGATGAGTTGGTTATTTTTGGTAAATCTAATAGAATAGCCTTTCGTCTGGCCACCAAAAACTTTTGTAAGTTCCATTTTCAACTGTTTGGGGTGGGAGCGGGGGATACCTCCATTTACGCCTTCCACCCGTACCGTGGTATGATAAACTCCATTTTGAATGGCGTGACCCAACTGTTCTACTGGACTTGCCGGGTTGACATAGCAGTCCGGATTGGACAAGTCTGCCATGATGGTGCAGGAGGATTCCTCGGTAGCTTCCCTTAATTGATATGCATTGCCAGAGTCAGAAACACTCGACGCCACACTGGGCGGGATGACACTTAACAGCAGTTACGACACCAAACTCAAAAAGAGGAAAAAGATACACCTACCTCACAGCAGGGACAGATTTTACTAAACCAGAGTACACTACCGACCAGGTAACACTAGAAGAACGAAAAACAAACTCAAAGGGCTATACGGCACACACTACCACAAACCCCGCACACGCAGGAAAAGCACACGTAATACCGGCCGACGCAGCAAAGGCGGAGAGACACAACCTACTCCGGTCCGAGCACCGACCAAAAAACAACGACAGAGTTGCCGATAAATACTGTTATAAAACTATTTTACCCAAAATCCGTTTTATAACATAAAATATAGCAAGTTTACGTAGAAAGCATAGTTAAATTCTGTTAACATTTTTTTTCTGTTGAAAAATGACAGAATAGTTCTGTATTTTTACGATTATTTTTTGCAGTGTACAAGTACTATCTTACGGGGGGAAAAAAACCATCTTTCGTTTGGTATCAAAACGATGTAGCTTCAATTGTTGGTTATAAGTATGTTACTCAACTGATGTCCCCAATCGTTTTTTAGTTTTCCCTAAACTTGAACATTTGGAACAATTTCCTTTTTGCAGCAAACACTTTAATTTCATCTTACAGCAATGCGTGTTGTTTATGGGCTCATTGCTACATGCTGGATATTTATTATGCAGAATTTAAACTTCATTTTATGTGTTACTGTCATATATTTGATTGTCATTATATTTCTCATATAGTGGCAACACCACTATTACTGTGAAGTGGCAACACTACAGTCTTGTTTACATTCACAGTCTAGAGCACGGACTAAGAGGGTTCAGGACAATCATCCAAGCATTGCGAAAGAACTAAATGAAATTTGCCCAAAAGGTGGCGCTGGGAGTCGTACTCATTAATTTTTGGCGCATGCGTCGTCTGCTAGTAGCTGAAACATAAACAAATATCAACGGAAGCACCCCGCGGGAGATACTTACGCCGTGTGTCGTCAGAGGGCGCCCGTGCCGTTAATTATTAAAAGGGGGTCGCATATTTTCCTTTCAGAGGCTGACGCAGTTTCGCCGTCTGCCGCTTCCCGATGACCGTCCTAAAGTCTCTTAGTCCGTGGTCTAGAGCCACGGACTAAGAGGGTTCAGGACAATCATCCAAGCATTGCGAAAGAACTAAATGAAATTTGCCCAAAAGGTGGCGCTGGGAGTCGTACCCATTAATTTTTGGCGCATGCGTCGTCTGCTAGTAGCTGAAACGTAAACAAATATCAACGGAAGCACCCCGCGGGAGATACTTACGCCGTGTGTCGTCAGAGGGCACCCGTGCCGTTAATTATTAAAAGGGGGTCGCATATTTTCCTTTCAGAGGCTGACGCAGTTTCGCCCGTCTGCCGCTTCCCGATGACCGTCCTAAAGCGTCTAGTCCGTCTAGAGATGGATTGTCAGCATGTGTAAGCCAGCTTATGTATGTGTATTTTTGTAGATTAAAGTCTATTCTTAATCTCTTCTAAATGATGTTTATATTTATTACATTTTAATCTACAAAATAAATTCATTGAGCAACTCATTTCCTGAAAGATGGAACAACTTTTGAAACCAGACCGATTCGATGCCGATCCCACGTGTGTCGGTTCTGAGGCAAAGTGGAAACACTGGAAGCGGACATTTTCCAATTTTCTAACACAATGTAGAGAAGAGACGGCAGAGAATAAACTCCAACTTCTGTGTAATTATATATTCTCATATTAGCGACTATATATTCTCATATTAGCGACTGTGAAAAATTTGAAGACGCTATCGCCATTTTGGACACTATATATATTACGAAGAGAAATGAAATTTTTGCCAGACATTGTCTTGCGTCCAGAAGTCAACAATCGGGTGAATCGGTCACCGAATATTTACAGATACTAAAGCAAATGAGCAAAGACTGTGATTTCAAAGCTGTAACGGCTGAACAAAACAAAAATGAGTATATTAGAGATGCCTTCATCCGAGGATTAAAGAACTCCCGCATTAGAGAACGCTTACTAGAAAATTCTACGATCTCTCTTGAAAATGCTTACGACCAAGCTAGATCGTTAGAATTAGCAGAGCATCATTCGTCCACATATTCATCCACATCCCTGTCAAACTGTACACCCGTAGCTGCTGTTGAACACGTGACGAACAGCGTCGAAAATATTTCGTTGGCTGCTGCTACTCCTGTCCGTACCGGAAAATGCTTTTTTTGTGGAAATGATCGCCACTTGAGAAACCTATGTCCTGCTAAAGATGCCCTGTGTCGCCAATGTGGCAAAAAAGGCCATTATCAGAGAGTGTGCAAATCAAAACCCCAACGTAGTTCTACAATGTCCAATGCATCAACTTATACATTGGCATCTACATCTGCTATTTCTCACTGTCTTCAAAAGTCTATAAGTAAAGTTCTTGTGAATGGGGTTGAACTCAGTGCCCTCATTGATACTGGCAGTTCCCTCAGTTTTATTAATAGCTGCCTTATACAAAAATGCCAAATTCAAGTAATACCATTCTTTGGAAAAATCACGATGGCAAATTCCTCTCTAAGCTCGGACATTACAGGCTGCTGTAGGGTAACTGTACAGTTACAATCGCATACATATGCAGATGTGGAGGTACTCATTATGAAAAACCTGTGTGCTGATTTTTTAATTGGACACGATATATTAAAAGACCATTCCTGGGCCCAAATTAAATTTGATGGTAACAGACCACCTCTGGAAATATGCTCATTAGCAGTTGCTCTTGTCCAGCCTGTCTCTCTGTTCTCCAACTTGACACCCGATTGTAAGCCTGTGATCACAAAATCAAGACGCCAGTCTGCTGAAGATAAGCAGTTCATTGCCTCTGAAATACAAAAACTTCTTGAAGAAGGAGTAATTGAACCAAGCAAATCCCCTTGGCGTGCCCAAGCTTTTGTGGTGAGAGGTGAACACCACAAGCCCAGAATGGTCGTGGACTATTCGCAAACAATAAACAAATTTACTTTGCTGGATTCCTACCCTCTTCCAAGAATTGAAGAACTGATATCTAAAGTTGCTACGTACGAAGTGTTTAGCACAATTGACTTAAGAAGTGCTTATCATCAAGTACCACTAATGAATTCAGAAAAATATTTCACCGCTTTTGAGGCTGATGGCAAACTATTTCAATTTCTACGCATTCCCTTTGGCGTTACAAACGGAGTAGCTAGTTTTCAAAGGATAATTGACCAGATAATTTCTGATGAACAGTTGGATGGTACTTTTCCATATATTGATGACGTCACCATCTGCGGAAAAGATCAGGCCGAACATGATCTCAACTTAGAAAGATTTTTGGCCACCACAAAAAAATATAACTTGACTCTGAATGAGGAAAATTGTACCTTTTCTACAAGATCTGTCAAGTTACTAGGCTACTTTATAGGAAACAAAATAATAAAACCTGACTCGGACAGACTTGCACCTTTAATGAAGTTACCTACACCTAATGATACAGTTTCTTTACAACGGGCACTTGGTATGTTTGCTCACTACAGTCGTTGGATACCCAACTTCTCTGAAAAGATTCGCCCTCTCTTATGCAAAGGTCCTTTTCCTCTCCCTGAGGAGGCTGTGAAAGCATTTAATTTTCTAAAACAGGCTATAGGTAATGCTTCTTTAGCTCCCATCAAAGATAATATTCCATTCAGAGTAGAAACAGATGCTTCTGAATTTGCTATAGGAGCCACCCTCAGTCAAGCTCAGCGTCCTGTAGCCTTCTTTTCTAGGACTCTGCATGAATCTGAACGTAAACACTGTGCTGTAGAGAAAGAAGCATATGCCATTGTAGAGTCACTGAAACACTGGCGCCACTACTTGATTGGGAGGCATTTTGAAGTTTTTACTGATCAGAGATCAGTTTCTTTCATGTTCAACCAACATCATAATAGTAAGATAAAGAACGACAAAATTATGCGATGGAGGTTAGAACTTGCTTGCTTTACGTAATGATATTCTCTACCGCCCTGGAAATAAAAATGCTACAGCTGATGCTTTATCCAGGATAATTGCTGCCACTTGCCCTGAAGTAAGTCTGAATCAACTTCACGATGCATTGTGTCATCCCGGAATCACCCGCAAGTATCATTGGGTCAGATCTAAAAATTTACCTTTCTCCCTGGAGGAGATCAAGAGAGTTACAAAGTCATGCACCTGCTGTAACGAAGTAAAACCCCGCTTTTGTAAATCAGTAGGAAGACTGATCAAAGCAACTGCTCCTTTAGAGAGATTGAATCTAGATTTCAAAGGTCCTTTGCCTTCATCTTCCAGACACCGTTTCCTCCTTACAGTTGTAGATGAGTACTCTAGATTCCCTTTTGCAACTCCTTGTTCCGATATCTCTGCTTCTACAGTTATTGCTAATTTGAAGAACATCTTTTCAATATTTGGGATGCCTGCATTTATCCACTCAGACAGGGGTACATCATTCATGTCACGTGAATTGAAAGATTTCCTAACATCACTCAATATTGCAACCAGCCGAACCACACCTTATAACCCAGAAGGAAATGGCCAGGTAGAACGGTACAATGGGATTATCTGGAAAACTATCCAACTGGCATTAAAGTCAAAGGGAATGAAAATAGAGCAATGGGAAGAAGTACTGCAGACAGCACTGCATTCTATTCGTTCTTTGTTGTGTACTTCAACGAATGCCACTCCACATGAACGAATGTTTTCACATACAAGAAGATCATGCAATGGGTGCTCTTTACCAACATGGCTGTCTCATCCTGGTCCAGTACTGATGAAAAATTTTGCCAGAAATAGCAAATATGAACCTACTGTGCAAGAAGTGGAACTGCTGGAAGGAAACCCGGATTACGCGCATGTGAGGCTACCTGATGGTCGTGAAACCACTGTTTCCGTACGACACTTGGCACCCAGAGGAGATTCTCCTACAAATAATGAAAACGAAAGCTTCTCCAATGATCCCATTGCACTCGCCCCTTTCAGTCATGAGGATTTGATTACAGCTTATGTATGTGTATTTTTGTAGATTAAAGTCTACTCTTAATCTCTTCTAAATGATGTTTATATTTATTACAGTTACTCTTCAAAAAAAAGTTTTCTCTAACTTCTAAAATTATTTTTATAGGGATCTTTGAATTGAAATAAAAAGGTTTCCGATTTCTGCAATTTCATTCCAACTCTAATATAGCTGTTTGTGGTTGATTTAAGAATATAGAACAAAATGATGTATTTCCTTGCACTAAAGTTTTACTTTCACACTTTATTTTGTAATCAATTTCCATTTTATAATACATCTTCCAACTAATGTTACTTGGATAAATTCCCTAGTTGTCGAAATGTTCTGTGCTGGAAGATGCAATAGGCTAAGTGGCATTGTTGCAGCTGGAAAATCCTTTTGATTTTTATATTGCTGTCCCTGTAGTAGTACAAATGCAGAAAAGGGGGATTTGCTTCATTGCTGTTTTTCTGTCATAGTTCAGCATTTGGGATTCAATGTGTTTATGCCAATTAAAGACGAGTATGCCTAAAGATTAATCTAAATTTGTGACGTTTTTGCATTTTGTGCTACGGCAAGCACTGCCGCAAATAGTTTACATTACCCAAACTCTAAGGCGTTCCCCTCTCTCAGAACAATAATCTATTTTGGGGCCGTCCTCAGCACGGCGCCCTGAGCATTTGTTACTCTACGGGAGTGCCTCTATTGCACTCCCGTAGTTGTGGCCCTGACGGCAAAAGTAATTTAAAATTAATATTAAACGTATTTTTCTCAATTTGCTTTTTGAAATGACAGAAACGTAGCTTCCACTTAAAAAATACATTAAAAAACCATTTAAGTGTAATTTAAATTCATAATCTTGTTTGATAAAAACTAATGATTCATTTTGTAAAGGAGTAACTCTCTCCCTTGACAACTCCCTTTTTTGATAAAGTTTCCTTTCATTTTTTAATAACCATCATAAAATTCTGCATTTCATAAGCAATTGCTCTGTTTCTGGATGCATTCTGACACGTTTAAATAGTTATTTTTGAGAAAATTTTCACAGTTTCTGCTATATAGAAATAAAAGCTTTTGTGACATAAACATACAGAGAAGTAACTAACCTGAATTAACATCAGTTTCAATCATATCATGGTCTATAAGAAGGCCAAAATACATGAACAGCACAGATGTATCACCGTCTGGTTTAGACCGTTTTGAATATGATTTTGTGCTAAGAAGTCTTGGATTTGGTAGTGGCCCGCCATCTTTAGCTGCACGTATAGCGGATACACCTGTCAAAAATAATTTTAAGGTACTTGATCATTTACATAATATAAATTCTTTTAATCATGATGCAAGTTTTACCATTCGGTGCTCGATTAATCACAAATAGCTGACTGTACGTACAGACAAGCCCCGTCTGAAAAGTATCCGACCTTTGTCCAGAAAAAAATACATTAAAAATTATTTAAGTGTAATTTAAATTCATAATCTTGTTTGATAAAAACAAATGATTCATTTTGTAAAGGAGGAACTCTCTCCCTTGACAACTCCCTTTTTTGATAAAGTTTCCTTTCATTTTTTAATAACCATCATAAAATTCTGCATTTCATAAGCAATTACTCTGTTTCTGGTTGCATTCTGACACGTTTAGTTATTTTAAGCAGTAATATCCTACAAATTAAGATGCCTGCTCTTCCACAGACTTCTGCTCAGCCTGCTCTTCCACAGTCAAAAACATTTCTGCAATTTTTTAACCCCTGAAATGGTGTTTATCTTCGCTGTCACGTTTTGCATACCAGGAAATTCTAAGCATTCCTCAACCTCCCTACTCTCCAGTCATGGCTCTTCGTTACTTCTGGCTCCAACGACATTATAGAATGAGAATCCCATTTTGAGAAATGATGCATAACACGACGACAGAGATAAATATCATTGCACAAAAAGACTTTCACAAGTGTTTTCGGCAGGGCAGGCATCAGAATCTAGGTGTGTGGAGTATCAAGAACACTAATTTGAAGGGAATTGGAGTCCCGTAAAGACGGATACTTTTCAAACATACCTTGTATATGCATGCATGTGTGTGCATATTTCATTTATTAGCGTATAAGAATGCGTTTAATTTAAACATAAATTATTTCAAAATTAGAGTTAAAAATACAAATACAGAAATAGTCGAATTTTTTTATGATCTACTTTTCTTGTCCCACTACAACAGGGAAACAGATTTTTTCTAGAAATACGTATAACAATATTTATAACTTGTCTCTGCCGTAACAGCAAGTTTCTTCAAAGAATACGAGAATGACTGTCATTTTTGATACTTTGGCATTTTTAAAATGTCAATTTATCCGACATTGATGATAAAATGTTAATAATGTTAGTGCTACTGGTACTAAACTATAGATTTAGTCCGTACTAGGGAGTGCAATCCCGATCCCGCACAAACATTTGCGGGACTAACCCCGCGGGATTGATACTGAGAAATAAATTATTTTTTATTTCAATTTCACGCCATTTTCTCAATAAATAGAACGAAAATTTTTGAATATTCATGTCTCTTATCTAACAATAAACGAATCAATAATTACAAATTTTAATTTAAAATTTTATTTTTTTATATATCTTCCAATGGGAGTCTGTATCAAACATCTAAATCTAAATTTTTCGCAAACTTCCAATCCCAAATGAACTGAAATATTTCACACTAAGTTATCTCTTAGCGAACAGTCACGAATTAATTATAAAAAGTATTAATTTCGTTTTTTTTAAATTCACACATTTAATTATTTTACTAAAATTAAATCTAGACCAGGAAATTATTCATTGGATTTGTTCGATTTTGTACGTTCTTTTTTTCAGCAACTAAGAAAATAACCTAAGTGTGTGAATGTATTTATAAATTGTATTTTTCAGTAAATTCCTGATTTTTAGCAACTAACATAACTAATACTAATAGTCTAAGAGCCAGCGACCGCCAGACCTTCGTCATAGTATAAAAGCTGAAACTTTCTCTGCGCATACCCCCCCCAACAGAGGTAGGAACCATCGGCCACTATAAAGTTTGGATGATCGTGGCTTTGGCAGGTAACAGGTGGCAAAGGTGTATAAAATTGCAGAATATTTTCGTCATTTCATAAAGCTTAATTTTTTTATATGTTCTTCTTCGCAATACTAGAAATCACTTTATCCCTTGCCAGACACTTTTCCATCGTGGCAAACCCCCGCCAGACAATTTCAAAGTCATAGAAAACTGTTGTGTTCGTAAACTCCCGCGACGAAGTACGTCAAGCTGTCACAAAGTGCCAAGCACATTTTATACTGTTACTTCTGAGCTTTCTTACGATGCTGCAGCGCGCTCCTAATAGAATTACGTTTTCCATAACTTTGAGATTGTCTGGCGGGGGTTTGCCACGATGGAAAAGTGTCTGGCAAGGGATAAAGTGATTTCTAGTACTGCGAAGAAGAACATATAAAAAAAAATTAAGCTTTATGAAATGACGAAAATTTTCGGCAATTTTATACACCTTTGCCACCTGTTACCTGCCAAAGCCACGATCATCCAAACTTTAGAGTGGCCGATGGTTCCTACTTCTGTTGGGGAATATGCGCAGAGAAAGTTTCAGCTTTTATACTATGACGAAGGTCTGGTGGCCGCGGGCTCTTGCTCTATAATATATTGAGACATAACTTAGTATATCATACTGAAAATCATGATTATAATTTTAATTTTTCTGTAAGTTATAGTATAAATTATCTCATAAGATTAATTATTATTATTAAAGTTAAACTTCATAGTGCTTAAAATCTTACTTCTTTTTTTCTCTGTTAAAATGAAGTCCTAGCTAAATGAAAGTCAACCCCGCGGGATCAGTAAATCTCAATCCCGAAATCCCGCAAGACTAAAAACAGTGCGGGATTGCATTCTCTAGTCCGTACTAGAGAGATACTAGATGTATTTGCGGTTTAAAACGAAAAGCTGTTTATGAAATATAAAGCGAGTAAAATTTTTTAAGAAAGTCAGACCTCGTTATCCCGACACGCATGGGAGCACAAAGAAGTGTCTTAAATGGAGGACTTTGAAAAACTGTGCTGATAATCGGGGTGATGTGAAAAGCGGGTGTCTGGATAAAGAAGTCAGACTGTATAAGTGTATGTATTCAATTACTATCGTAATAGGTTAGCCTTATAAAATATAATTCATTTTATAATGTATAAATACCGTCGGCGTAATCAGGTGCGATCATGCGAACAAAAGGCGTTCCACTTCTACCCCAGGTTGGATGTATCTTGTTGTTGCATGTTCCATCTAGTTTTCTATATTTGTAAGTCGAAAAACATTTCTCCCTCCATGACGGCTTACACTCTTGCGGCAAAAATGACAGATCGATGCTGGAAATATTCAATTAGGGAAAAAATAATTAGATGAAAATTTTAGACAAGCAGTTCATTTTACGAGATTTTTGGAAATAATATTCAAATAGGGGAAAATAATTAGATTAAAATTTTAGGTAAGCACTTCATTTTAAGAGCTGCCTGAAAATATTTAGACTGCACCCTACACGCGATGCTTGTAAACATTGGCGTAACCGGGTAGGCTTCTTGGATGGACCATTTCTAGTATTTTCAAAGAAAATCGAATTTTTTTAGGATTACATGCTTAAATCTATTGAGTAAAATAATAATCAAACGGAGTATATTTTTACTCAATTTTTGACTTCAAACAGCCATTCTCCCGATTGAGTAAAATTTGCTCCATTCATCGACCAAAAATCAATGGAGCGAAAAATTCTCAATTTTTGAGCATTATACAACAGCTCCATTTAGGCTAAATAACAATCAAAAAAGAGGAGTGTGTGTCCGTTTTTGATTAATATAACTGTACTCGATTATGACTATTATTTAAGCTATAGAATGAGCGTTTTTACAAAATCAGTCCTTTTTTAATTAATATATCTGTATTCAATTAAGATTATTATTTAAAGCTAGAAAAAGGGTGTTTTATGAAAATTTGCTGTTTTTTATTAATATATTGAATTATTAGTTTTCTTCATTTTGTATTATCAGAGCTGTAATCTATGATTATAAGCCCAATAAAATAAATTTTAAATCAAGGCAAATACATTACATATATCTTAATACACTATAAAAAAGTATTTTTTTAATAAACAGAATATAATTTCACTATAGTCTCTCGTTATAAAACGAATTCACAGTACAATCATTATACAGAAATGCAATCATGGTTAAACCAGCTGTGAGATTTAAATAAAGCAGCAACCCAATTTATTGACATGAAAAAGGTAAAATAGTACTTACTCTCTTTGAGTGGAGATATCATAACTTCATTTGTTTTACAACATTTTGTCATAATTCAATCGTAAGAAACTGTGTCATTAAAGTGAAATCTTTACCTAAAGCATCTCCTCCATATCTAGGCTGAATTTATTTCGCAACTCTGAATATGAAAAAGATGCATTCGGTATTCGGATATAAAACAAAATTATCACAAGCGAATACACACGCAACTAAGCATCCACAACAAAAGGACTTGGCATAAGTGCATCCAGTATCCTCTTCAGAAATACTTTTACTTCATATTTTGATAATAACATGCTTGTCCTTCGATGCCCGCGAGGTGACTATGAGAGACTACGAGAATCCATTGAAGAGCGTTGGTCACGTGATAGTAATACGATACCTACCAGCCGTTTCTTTTCGTGGGGAAGTCAGAATACTCAAATAGACAAGATTTAAGTGAAAAATGGAGTTAAGTAGAATCTAGCGAATCCTAAGAATTGAGGCTAATTGAGGATTTTACAAATTATTGTCTTTAATGAGTATTTTTCGGAAATTTTTAGCGTAAAAGGATTTAAATTAGCCGATAAGAAATTTAATCAATAAAGTAGTGTTAGTTTTAATCAATAGATTTAAGCGTGTAGCAAATGAATTTTTATTAAATATAAACTCTGCAGTTTAAAATTATTGTATTTTGTAATATTAAATGAAAAGGCTGCGAGAGGGCATAAAATGTTTCTTCTTCTGTTATAAATTTTTCGAAACCAGAGGCGTAGCCAAGGGGAGGGGGTTAGGGGGGTCATAACCCTCCCCCCCCCATGAGGAATTTTTTGCCGTACAAAATGCATATTCTTCAGTACATTATCACACACACGTATACATTTATATGAGTTGTAGTAGTCGTAACCCCCCCCCCCCCATGAAAAATTTCTGGCTACGCCCCTGTTCGAAACGGATACATTCTCTGGACCTATCACCTATCATTTCGATAGTTCTATTAGTTTACATTAAGTTAAATATAAAACTGGCCAATTAAGTTATCGATTAATGAGAAAATGCGTTTTTTCAAAACTTAACATAATTGTCATTAGAATGAAATTTATTAGAATAGTTGTAAAGGCATAGCACAACATTAATAGCATAAAAATCATTAGAATAGCTTATTAAGTTTTTGTTTTCAGTTAACCCAATAGCTCCCGGCCATTTTCATCACATTCTACAATTTGTGGTCCCACCAGTGGCCGAGCGCATAGCGCTTTGAATTGGAAGCCGGGAAGTGTCTGGTTCAAATCCAGGTCGTGCCCGTCAACCGAGCCGTTAGGAGTTTTCCGTGGTTTACTCCGAAACTACATAAATAGGGTTAGGGCTCTTAGACAGACACCCAGAAAGGACGCCTCTCGTCAGATCCATAGCCTAGGTAATTGGTCGTATTCCCACAAATCTACAATTTATGGTGGTGCCTGAATTGATAAATAAACTTACGACATACGGGGTGTGAAAAATGTATTACTTTTTGCAAAAATATTAGGTTCTAACGAAAGTTTCCCGCCACCGCAAACATCGGAAGCACACAGTTCGCGTTGGCGTATTTGCTCATATTTTGTCAAATGATTTTTGGCATTTGAAAGAAAGAGACTTGCTTTATGACACTGTGTTGTGAAATCTGTAAAAAATATAGTTATCCTTAAGAACAAGGTGTCTCAAATGGAGCTCTCACTCTAGAGGATTAGAACCATCATTTACTTCCAGTTCTGTTGCAAAAAGTCAGCTACAGAATATCAACGAATTATGAGTACAGCTTTAAGTACTATTGTTGTATTATGCGACACGGTACAGGTTTGGTACCGAAAGTTCAAAAACAGGTATCTAAGGAGTTAGAAGTTAGTTTTTCAGGCAGATATGGCGGAAAACTTTCGTTACAACCTGATATTAATGAAACAGTAAAAGATAAAGCATTTTACTTTGTTATCGCTGAGTATTGTGGTGGAATCAAATTTATTAATCAGGAAATTAAAACAGGAAAATGCATTAATGGTTATGAATTTTCGCGAATAACAAAGTTTACGACTGTCCTCCAAAAGGAAACTGGACATTAATGGGTTAGTAAACACCCCCGTTATTCATGCCCTTCAAAGATGATCAGACCATGACCTATAGTTTCGAGCTAGATCCTAACGATTAAAGGCTGGTGCTCATTTTACGTGCACTGGACGTCATACCAGGGGGTGAAGGGAGTTTTTTAATGCCCAATTTGCACTTGCAGGGTATTGTAAATCGAAACATTTATCGCTTTTTAATGACCAGCCGGGATCCACCGACATAAGCTAACCCGTGAAACCACAAAACCACGCTCCGCACACAATGGAGAGACTTTTCTCTGCAATCTGGTAAGATACTGAAGAATACATTGAATTGTCACTGTAGCTTATCACAACGCGGAGGCCTTAAGACGTACAGCCGTATCTAGAACTCACGATCAAGTGATCGGAAGTGGAAATGGAACTCACGATCAAGTGATCGGAAGTCCATAGAGCTTAGCAACGTAATAAGCAGACACTGGACGTTTACACGTCTATTTGCAATCGATTCCAAGTACTGGTATCGATTATGATTACCATTACTGCCCTTTTCTTTTAAAGCTATCGGGAAGTTCATGACAAATTTGTAGAGGGGTAACAATCTTGATATTAATTAATCAAAATTTTAAAATTTTCAAGAATAACGCTGTTTAACAAAAGCCTTACAGTAAAATTTATAAGTAATCATTTTTACAAACGATTAGAATACAGCCGAAGAGGCTTAATGCAATATCCTGCTTATTGTAATAAATCTTCAATGTACCAAACAGTAAATAATCAATGTGATCCCGAATAATCTAGTAACATTTATCCGCTTATTAGAATAAATTTTCGTGTCAAATTATCTATTCCAATAAGCGGGTTTGACAGTAGTCTATTGCAGTCGTTCCAAAGTCTGCTATAAGCAGTGATGATTATCCTAACGATCCTTTCGTGAAAGGTCAGTCTTTACAACAAAGGAAATTAGCATGCCCATTGGATATCCATGAACGTTGAAAAAATTGACAAAAAAATGTTTATTACATTACGTTTCAGTCGACAATATCTCTATTATCACACACTCACGTTCACAAAAATGAATACTGTGAAACTTCTGTAAGCAACCACCTCCATTTAGCGAGCCCCTCCCCTAAAAACAAATTTTTTAAAGTACCGATTTTTAACACTATCTACTCAGGGTTAAAATATCCTCCAGAAAAAACCAGACAACTCTCTATAAGCGACCGGTTCAGATTCCCTGTCCGAAAATTTTCTTACATTTTTCCGGAAGTGAAAGTAAACAGAAACTACATTCCAAGACACTCGCTGTATCGTAAATCGACAACAGTTGCAAGTACAGGTACACATTATGTACAAATCTTGCAGATTAGAAAAGAGACGTGTTTAAGGAGCGATTGATTTTGCTGTTGAAACAGCGCATTGATGTGATCGAGCCACACGAAATCGGAAATTCTGAGAGGAAGTTGGTTGTTAGTTTTGGTTGTTTGATAAACCCAAAAATCAAAGAGATTTTATTATTGCAAATTCAGAATGCATGAAGAATACTAAGTTATATGCTCTATTATCAAATGTAAAAAATAAGTTAGAGGGAGAAGTACTCTTGGGGAGAGAGAAAAAAGAATGAAAAATTATCAAATTTTGTATTAGCAAGCAGTTTCATAAATAACAAAACAAACAATATTTTTGGCACTTTTTTGGGGCATTTTTCCTTGTGGACCAAATGTTCATATTTCTTTGAGCTACCACCTCCCTCAACGGCCGATGGTCGCTTCCGAGAAGTTTCCCTGTACTTTCAAATTGCACACCGGGGGTTTCAAAATAGTTGTTACAGCGATTATCTCTTAAACCAAGAGTGATCGATACATCCTTTCAATTAGAAAAGTTTGTCAAATGAATCAAGGCCGTAGCCGGAGGGGGGGGGGGAGATCATGGGGGTTTGAATTCTCTCCCCACCGAAAGTCAATGTATTAGTACCGTAATTTATGGAAGGAACGCCGCGGCGGTAATTTTTTTTAGACAATCTTCAACGATGAACCGTAAAATTTATTTAGTACTAATTGTCTCAAAAGATGACGTCACCACCGATACCGTACTTTTTAGCGGTGCACGGAGCATAATGTAACGAATCAGAATGCGATCCCCTACCCCTTTAGAAAAGTAGTTTGATCCAACGCTATGGATGGGTACATAAATCAAACAGATTTCTCCTCAATTAAGCCAAAAAGAAGTCTTTTATATCTACATTTTAGAACTATCATTAAATTTTAATGAAGGGTTTAATACAGATATTTTGGTGGGTTAAAGTTCCTTAAAACACCGCAAAAGCGCACTGCCCTCGAGTTAAACTCATATTCGTGGGTGCGGCGTTTCTTCCATAAATTACGGTAGTTTTTTTATTTGCGTTGATATACTACTTTATAGTTGGATATATGTCAGAGTAATTTGATGTATTCCTATTATCATTCTGGAGTCATAAACATATTACTTCAAAATTCATCGATGGGCGCGTTTTAGATTGAAATATTTTAAAAAGGGGCAGATATGTGAGCTATAGGGATGGATACGAGACGATTTTTTGCTAGACAAGACAGAGATTGACAGCTTTTTTGCGAGACGACAAACATTTTTAGCATTGCGATATAGGGATTTTGCGAGACGAGACAAAGCTTTTAGACTGTTTTGCGAGACCTGTTTTCCCATCTCGCGTCCATCCCTATGTGCAGCAGTTATAAATCGATGCATTTCATTTCAAGACCAATAACTTCCCCAAAAATAAATTAACGAATTTTACATGCGCATATCTTCTCCTTTTTAATATATTTTAAACTGCAGTGCATCCATAGGCAAGTTTCGATCTAAAATTTTTTTGATGAAAAAAATACTTTAGAAAAAAGTCATGTATAAAAATCATGCGTTTTTAAAATGGATTTTTAAAGTTTTTAGGGATGTATGGGATACCCTGTATTTTGAAGCGACTTACGGCACGTGTAGTTTTCCATCGATTAATTTTGAATTTTACAGAAATCATTTATTTATGTAAAAGGAACCAACTGAGAGGTTCCTGCATAAAGTAACTTCGAAAGTAAGGACAAAATTTTCAAAAATTTACATATTTGAAATTTATATACAGCCGCAGTACAAAACAATTCCCAGTTAGTAAAATGGGCAGCATACGCTAAAGGTATGATATTCAAAATTTGAGCCTTTCATCAGAGTGAAACGTAACAGATATACCTCAAAAAAAAAAAAAAAAAAAAAAAAAAAAATGGCACGAATACGAATGACACTATACACGGATTTGAATGCGAACCTTGAATGTTAGAGTGCAAGAAAATATTTTTTTTTTTCGTAATTTCTGCATGCCCTCTGAATCGCGATCATCGTACGTGGTTTTCTCCCTTAGAAAGCCTTTGAAAAATGATTTAAATCAGCGGGCATTTTTCTTCAATTTCTGAGACGTTTTACGATGAAATGCTGAAATTTTGTCCATCACCTCGTACCTGTTCCCGGGGTTCAAAATTTCTGTCGTCACGGACTGGGCTTATTGCCTACTTGGAAAAAAGAAATAATAACATAAAAATAATGTATGCAGAGACTTATTCATTCTGCAGGTTTCCTCAAGTATGACTCCGTATCGTTTAGCTGAAACTCTTCATTCAATTTATATTAAAAAGAGAAAATCTGTGAGCTTTTTGAGGGAAAGTATTTCAAAGCTAACTTATTTATGCTTAGAAAACTTCGTATTTTCTAATATTTAAAATCTATTTGAATGTCAAGTTTACTTAATAAACAGCCCACGTGGGGCCAAGGCCTGCTCTGCTCATCCAGGATTTTGGACCATGGGTTCTGGAAACCTATGCCCCGGCCAGATGGTCGGCCTGACGCGGGACCCCATTATTGAGTCCCCAGTTAAG
>JAWZYV010002863.1:0-14705 GCA_038373885.1 Cheiracanthium punctorium | reverse complement strand
AGGAGTCATACTAAAACTTACGGGGACGTTGAGAAACAATTTTTATTTTACATAGGACCATTATGGAAGAACGCTCCTACGATGAAAGTCTAAAATTGCGTACTTGACAAAATTTTAAGTAGCTTTCCAGTTCACTATGTTCTAATAAAGGTTTGCCTATATTTAAGTCTAGCGAATTGAGTCTCTTAATCACAATTCACCAGTTCCAATCAGCACAAAGCCTCTTAAATTAACCCATTTATGCCTAGCGTCCCTTTTTTGGGACGGCAATATCGCTATCATTCGAAAACGTTATTTATTTTTCCTAGCCTTTATTCGCGAGTATTGAACCTCAATTCCACAAAATATTTTAATATGGCCAAGTAGGATGTTGACATTTCAATTTTTATACATAACGATTTTAAATGAAATCATCCCTTGTTCAAAAAGTTGACATCAGAAATTTATCAATTACTTCTGGTGTTAGCAAAAATCGAAAAAAGTCGCAAAAATATCCAGGCACGAATGGGTTAAAGCCAGTGGCCCACCTGAATGAGTTCTTTTGCCCTGTTTGAAAAATCCGTGACTTATTCCTCATTGACTAACTGCGTTCTGCATCACAAAACAACCTGCGGAAATTCAGAACAGACGCATTTTATACGGAGAAAGTTAAATCTCGTCGATAACAGATCACTCTGCAACTGACTTTTGATATTTAAATGGCAAAGAGAAATTAACAGGGGATCTTTCATATCTTGGATTACATTTGCAATTATAAACTAAAGTTCTTGAAGGAGCAACGTTGGAACTGATGAACAAACGATTTTTTTTAACCCTATGAGGCGCAACCCTTTCCCAAGGCTGAAAAAAGGGCAGCCGTTGCCATCGCTCGACTTAACTGCTAGCAAGAGGGCGGACGATCGAAACGTCATCGCGTGCCACAGATCTAGAGACCTTTTGACGGTCAAAAAAGGGTCTCTAGATCTGCGGCACGCGCTGAACGTTTCGATCGTCCGCCCTCTTGCTGGTCGTTAAGTCGATCGATGGCAACGGCTGCCCTTTTTTCAGCACTGGGCAATCTATCCAGCTGTTCTTGCATTCTTCCATTTTTCAGCAGATGTCAGTGCTGTTAAAAAGAATTGTGACCATTTTTCTGACGGGGAAATGACGTGCTAAAAAGTAAAGGATTCTCGTGGAGCTCTGACACCCGCAACTATTTTTATAGAAATCAAATTTGTTCTTCTTGACTGGCAACAGTCAAAACGTCAGAGTTGGGTGTTCCCAGAGACACGCGCATTCTTTAGATCAGAGAATACGAAAGTGTTCATTGATATAGCAACTCAGACTACCAGTTCATTAATCGTCGTATTCACCAAGCATAAGAAACCGTGAGTTAACTCAGTAGAGAAAGTTTATATCAAAGTATCAAAGATAATCAAGGAGAATGGTACTCTCCATGCCCAATAGAAGGGTTACCAGGACGTCTGATATCCACAATGGAAGCAATGTCTTTTGAAACTTAAACCGGCTATTCAGGTTACCTGACTCGCAGATGGATGGAGGTGCAAGTTAAACTTCTTTCGCGGCCTGAAAAAAATAATAAGACCTGTTAGATGTACCTGAAAGTACAGTCGTTTCGTACATTAAATTCATATGAATAAATTTTTAACAAGTTCATGTCATCATTATTTATAAAAAAAAAGAAATTGTGCTTAAACAGTGGATTCGTATTTTTTTATATTTTAAAAGAAAGAATTTCTCAGATAACTGTTCCCCCCCCTCCCCCCACAAAAGATATGTGGTAAAAAGGAGAGGTTAGATAGCCCTCCCTCCCCTTTCCCTGAAGGGCGAATTTCAAATTGATCTGCGTTTGATTTTTAGGTATTGGTGTGTGTTACACTTTACCGTATAACACGCAACTATCCTTTACTACTACATATTTTATAATCTCGGGGCTATTGATTCATTACAATTACTATAAACACCACAAAACAGATATTTATTTAAGCAAAAGCACGTTACAAAATTATATATTAGAACATCATCAAACATCCTCTGCGCAACTATTGTTTCCATCGAGTCAGTCGAAAAAAACAAATATATATATAGAAAGGGAGGGGGGGGAGGAAGGGGGATCATGACGTAATGAATGGGGAAAAAAGAGTTCAGAGCTTGTGGGATGCTTACAACCGCAAGAATTCAACGGATCTGTCTTTTTTTTTATTTTCCGAACATGTACCATGTAAGGAAAGTATTGTAATCGTGAAGAAATTCGACGTCGAGATTTTGGTGTATTGACACGTTTTGAGGTCTTCCGAATTCATATATGCCACTTTTACGAGATGTATGTACGTATGTGTGTGTGTGTATGTGAGTGAACACGATAGCTCCTAAACGGGGCTTCGATGGAGCTCAAATTAGGTATATATGTTATAAACCACCGTCGAAAGACCGGTATTGATTTTGGTGTGTATAAGACTTATAGTTTTTCTAAAAGCATTCTACAGGGCTACGACAAAGATTTCTTTTACATTATGGACTATGAGAGGAAAGTGCGCTAGCGTTTAAACGGTACATTTGGCGGAACTCAAATTGGGTATATATGTTATAAACCGCCGCCGCAAGACCGGTATTGATTTTGATGTGTATAGGACTTATAGTTTTTCTACAGAGCTACGACAAAGATTTCTTTTACATTATGGCATAACGGGGAGACATTCTTGAAAGTGCGCTAGCGTTTAAACGGCGATTGGATTAAGCTTCAATTTGGTATATATGTTTGAATGATTCATCGATTAAAATTTATGTAAATGCTTGGTCATGATGTTAACCGTAAGTGTTCGGAAAGTCGAGTGGAGTCACTCCAGAAATTTTTGGTTTGAGATCAAGCGGAATATATTAGGTTGTAACGAAAGTTTTCCGCCACTCCAAGTATTGCCTGCACAAGCAGTTCGCGTTGGTGTCTTTGCCAATATTTTGCGAAACGATTTTTGTTATTTGAAAGAAAAAGACTTGTTTTAGAGCACCGTGTTGTGAAATCTGTTAAACAATCTCGTTATGATTAAGTATAAGGTGTCTGAAATGGAACTATCACGCTACCAGATTGAACCATCCTTTACTCTCAGTTCTGTTGCAAAAAGTCAGCTACAGAATGACACCGAATCATGTGTACAGCTTAAAGTACTACTGTTGTATCCTATGAAGCTTTGAAAATTTGGTACCGAAAGTTAAAAAACGTGGACTGGTACATTAAAGAAGCAGAGCGCTCTGGCCGGCCTAATGATGCTGATGAGGCCCGCCTACGACAATCTGTGGAAGAAGATAAAATATTCATCCACTCGAGAGCTAGCTAAAAGTGTTAGACTTTAGTGCCATGCCCATTAGTCGCGTTAAGCATCGCATAAACTTGACATATTAGGTCAATAGCTGGGTACCGCGTGAGCTGACTCAAGCAAATCTGGCGGAAAACTTTCGTTACAACCTGATATGATAACAATAACATTTTTTAGCCTCCTATATCCACCATAGGTTAAGCATTTTAGAAAATATTCTCTTATAAGTCATTCAAATTAAAAATCTCACATACATTCAGAATTTTGTATTATTAACTTCATTCGTCTCGGCTTGACGAAATATTGGTACGTGCAAAAAGAACATTACTCTCCCGTTCCCTAAAATACCACTGGTATGCAAAGATAAAATAAATAAAAATTGTAAAACAAGACATATAAATGAAAGGTATTATTACGATCTTTTTAGGTGGTACAAAAGACACACCCGTCCTCATCTGCAAAGAAGAGCTCCACCATACAGGGAAGAAAATTAAGAACTGAAAGAAAAAATGGAAAAAACGTTCCATTTTAATTCTAACCATTCTAATTGATAATTGTCGTACGTTTCTACTAAAAATGGCAAAGAAAATGCGATCTAGGTAATGCATTTTATTAAATTCTATAGTGCACTATTTCGCATCGCGGAAGGTTATAAATTTGTCTGATTGCCACTGTCCTGCCAGTTTAACTTGTTTCTAAGCCTATACAAGTGCACTTTAGCAGAAAATTGGACTATTTAATTTGTCCCTGGAATAGCGAAAATTAAAATATCCGCCGCCCGAAGCCAACAGTGAATAGAACTTTAACCCTTTACCTCGCAGTGTTCCCGCTCTGGGAACACCGAACTCTGACGTTTTGACTGTTGCGAGTCACGAAGAATAGATTGGATTTCTATAAAAATAGTTGCGGGTAACATAGCTCCACGAGAATCCTTTACTTTTTAAGCATGTCCTTTCCCGTCAAAAAAATTGTCACGATTATTTTTAACAGCACTGACATCTGCTGAAAAATGGAAGAATACGAGTGCAGCTGGATAGATTGCCCAATGTTGAAAAAAGGGCAGCAACTGCCATCGCTCGACTTAACGACCAGCAAGAGGGCGGACGATCGAAACGTTCATTGCGTGCCACAGATCTAGAGACCTTTTTTTTTGACGACAGCTGGCTGTGCCGCACAGCCAGCTGTCGTCAAAAAAGGGGTCTCTAGATCTGTGGCACGCGACGAACGTTTCGATCGTCCGCCATCTTGCTGGTGGTTAAGTCGAGCGAATGCAACGGCTGCCCTTTTTTCAGCATTGGGAAAGGGTTGCGCGTCAAAGGATTAATAGTTAACTTCATGGAAATGAAGCAAACTGTATAACTCTACTAGCTGACCCGGCAAACGTTGTTTTGCCATATAAATTATTCCTAGGATTATTTTAGTAGAAAGAAATGACTAACTTATTGTGAGTTTGTGAGGATGTGGTATATGAGTGGAAGAGGCATGGAGCGCTGTGAACGATGCTGGAATATAAAAATAACATAATACCAAACATATATTTTTAATTCATTGTAATTTATTCTTTAAATTTATATATATCGCTAATTACAATTATTTTACTAAAAAATAATATCAATCCCTTAACGCAATAGAGTATACAATATTTTTTGTTATCCCATCTTTAGAAAACACAAACAAACCTGATGCCCACTGTATGGTTTGCCCACTCGAGACCATGCCACGTATAACTGTCCGTGTGAAAAACATGGCGTGCTCAAATCTAATTCACAAACAGACATAGTTTGGCCTTGAGACTTATTGATAGCCATTCCATAAAAAATTTGCCCCCCCCCCCGAAAAAAAGGATGAAAATCTGAAACACTTTCAGATTTTAAATACGCACTATAGTGCTATATATTAAAATCGTATCATAATTTATGCGTCGTCCCTATTTTTCGTCCTTATTCCATTAAATTGGAAAGTGTTATCATTATTAATGACTGTGCTGCATTTTTCTTCCTTATTTTATAAAACCCATCTTTGGAATCGAAATCTTAAAATCGCCTACTAAAACTATTTTACAATCTTCGCATATTCTTCCTGTAGGCATATTCCAACTATACCGCAAAGACATTTTAAATGCTGTTTGGAATGGGCATCATAATCCACGAGTGTACCGTGTTTTCTTTTCTTGTTCCACAGAGCACTTCTTCGGAATAGAAATCTATATTAAAATCGCCTAATAAAACTCTTTTACAATATACGCCAGGCGTTTTCTAACTATACGCGAAATATATTTATAATAAATTGTCACTTTTTGGCACCACATTTAGCGATCCATTATCAAAAATTGCAAACCTTGTGCGACTTTCAACATTTTATTAACGCCCCCCCCCTCTCCACATTATCTGGCAAACACATTTGAAAAGTGACTCGATACGCTAATGTCTACACAGAAATCCTGATTGAAATGAATAGCACTGAGGGGCTAAACATTTTGGGGTGGACCGCCCTTATGACTTAGGGGTATGAGACATAGTTAAAAACCTATTCTCAGACCTAACGAATATACATAGAAAATTTCATTAAAATTGGTCGAGTGGTTTCGGAGGAGTTAGGTGACTAACACTGTGGCAGGATAATTTTATATATTAGAGATAATCTGCAGGATTTCCTTTGTTGTAATGGAATAAAATGAAATATGTATAATAAATATTTAATCTGCAATACGACGAACTACTTCATCTGTTACTGGGAGAAATTCCGTAGCATCTTCTTTTCGCATGAAGTGCTTTCTCCGCTCGCCCAGCATTTTCTATCCTCAACTCAACTCCCTTCGCAGGGATATTGAAATTTCATTGTTTAAGAGTGCGTTTTAAAATATTCAATTGAGGAACGATTTCCGAAATTAAAATCCAATATGTGGAATAATTGAGAAGGATGCGTTTAATTAACCGCGCCATCTTGGACGCTTGCATATAGGTCTTAAACATTGGGATTTTCTGTTCAGTCAGTGCATCTTGAAGTGATAAATAAAAGTATGAATATTAAAAAAATATTTTCTGCGACTAATGGTAATTTTCTTGGAGAGAAATGAGTTCATGGGCGGCATTTCAAAATTTTAAATCTTTTTAACTGGTGTTCCATAGCACCACATGGGAATCTACTCTGACAGTTAACTTTAGTTTAAAACAATCTAAAATAGTGTTACGAATTTTCGGGGCAACACACTTTTTTGATGTTTAAAATAGTTTTAAATTGGGGACTTATTTTTGGCGCCAAATATGGCGATATTTTGAAAAAAAAAAAAGTCTCTGCAAGCTTGACGACATTTCGAACATTTGGCGCAATTTTCCCAATGGAGCCTGTAAAGTTCGTATTTCAGCATTAACATCACATAACAGCCTAATCTTCCTCTTTCTCTTCTATGACGTAATCGAAAGTCCCGCTTTATGTGGAATGTTGGAATGTTCGGGAGACAGATTCTTCTAGAAGCTCCTTGTAGATTCTGCGTCACCTATAAATATAGGCAGGTCAGATCTCCAGTTTTCAGTTTCTCATCGAGCATTCGTTGAGTATGTTCTCTGCATTACGCTGTAAATTGCATTGTGCTATAGAAGCGGTATTTTCCCTTGCCTTTTTAAAGCCTCTTTTTAAAGTGCTGTGTATAAATTCCTCATTGCGGAGTCTTGAGGGACTGTTTACGAAATCCTACGTATATTTCCACTGAATTTTCGCCTGTGGAAGTATTTTATTTTGTGAGAGAAATGCGGCATTTGTGAAAGTTTCTGTACTAAGCGGATTGTTATAACACGTTGTACTGGCTGATTGGGAATGTGAATTTTGTACAGCTGATTGTTCGACGAAATTCTAGAAGTAATAAAGTTAGGGTTCCATCCTGACAAGTGGATTCTTTACTAGAACTTTCTACACCTACTAGACTTTAGAACGACGAACACAAGTTTTCTGTAACAGTATTAAATACTCAGCAACGTAAAGCGTGAGTGCGTGAGTTCCGAATTTTTACGTACATATTGAAATCCATTGCCAAGTTAAATTTTAGAAATAGGAAACTTTAGGTAATTTTTTTTTCCACACGGAGATAAAAGAAATGCTGCTGTCATCCAGAATGAATGCAGTCAACTCCGGATTCAGTGAACTTTCGGCTATAGTGAACGCATTTTATTAGCCCCGATTCACATACATTTGAAATGTTCATAGCATTTTTACTTTCCGAACATGTACCATGTAAGGAAAGTATTGTAATCATGAAAAAATTCGACTTCGAGATTTTGGTGTTTTGACACGTTTTGAGGGCTTCTGAATCCATTTATGCTATTTTTACGAGATGTATGTATGTATGTGTGTGTGTGTGTATGTGTGTTTGTGTGTATGTGAGTGAACACGATAGCTCCTGAACGGAGCATTCGATTGAGCTCAAATTGGATATATATATCATAAACCACCGTCGCAAGACCGGTATTGATTTTAGTGTGTATAGGACTTATAGTTTTTTTACAGGGCTACGACAAAGATTTCTTTTACATTATGGCCTATGGGGGGAATTTCTTGAAAGTGCGCTAGCGTTTAAACGGTAGATTCGATTGAGCTCAAATTGGGTATATATGTTATAAACCACCGTTGCAAGACCGGTATTGATTTTGGTGTGTATAGGACTTATAATTCTCCTAAAGGGCTACGACAAAACTTTCTTTTATGTTATAGCATAATGGCATATGGGGAGAAATTCTTGGAAAGTGCGCAAGCGTTTAAACGGTGCATTCTATTCAGCTTCCATTTGGTATATATGTTTGAATGATTCATCGATTAAAATTTATTTAAGTGCTTTGTAATGATCTTAATCATAAGTGTTCGGAAAGTCGAGTGGAGTCACTCCAGATTTTGCGGTTTTAGTGAAGAACCATGACTTCGGTTACAGTTAACTTAAAAAAAATCTGGACGGCAGAGGTAATGTTGTCCGATTCCTACTAAGAGTGTCTCTTATGCGTTCGATTACAGATATTATGGAGCACCTGTTCCGAAATACAGGTAAACTGCCAATGACTAGGCTAATATACTTATGCTAAACGAGGGGAGGGGATCATAATTTTTTTCATTGCTGTAATGTATTCTAATCTTTAAAAGCATTCACTTACAAAAGCAAGGTACTTTTGAAAGTGAACTAAAAGCAGAAATTTCGCTCTTGATCTTGGACGATTTTATTTTCTTTTATCAATGAAATATCGCATGTGAGTTTACAGGATTATCGTATTTGAGTTTACCGGATGGCGTACGCAGCGATCGGCAGATTGTTTCACCTGGGTGCAAGCACCAGCTTATAGATCTTAAAATTAGAGAAGTGGGTTCAGAAGTGTCTCGTTCCATGTTCTAATATTTATCTAGACTCCATGTTCTAGACACTTTTTACACCTTGTTCTAGACACGTTCCACGTTCTAGACACCTTTTTGATATTTAAAATAGTTTAAAATTGGGGACTTATTTTTGGCGCCAAATATGGCGATATTTTGAAAAAAAAAAAGTCTCTGCAAGCTTGACGACATTTTGAACATTTGGCGCAATTTTCCCAATGGAGCCTGTAAAGTTCGTATTTCAGCATTAACATCACATAACAGCCTAATCTTCCTCTTTCTCTTCTATGACGTAATCAAAAGTCCCGCTTTATGTGGAATGTTGGAATGTTCGGGAGACAGATTCTACTAGAAGCTCCTTGTAGATTCTGCGTCACCTATAAATACAGGCAGGTCAGATCTCCAGTTTTCAGTTTCTCATCGAGCATTCGTTGAGTATGTTCTCTGCATTACGCTGTGAATTGCATTGTGCTATAGAAGCGGTATTTTCCCTTGCCTTTTTGAAGCCTCTTTTTAAAGTGCTGTGTATAAATTCCTCATTGCGGAGTCTTGAGGGACTGTTTACGAAATCCTACGTATATTTCCACTGAATTTTCGCCTGTGGAAGTAATTTATTTTGTGAGAGAAATGCGGCATTTGTGAAAGTTTCTGTACTAAGCGGATTGTTATAACACGTTGTACTGGCTGATTGGGAATGTGAATTTTGTACAGCTGATTGTTCGACGAAGTAATAAAGTTAGGGTTCCATCCTGACAAGTGGATTCTTTACTAGAACTTTCTACACCTACTAGACTTTAGAACGACGAACACAAGTTTTCTGTAACAGTATTAAATACTCAGCAACGTAAAGCGTGAGTGCGTGAGTTCCGAATTTTTACGTACATATTGAAATCCATTGCCAAGTTAAATTTTAGAAATAGGAAACTTTAGGTAATTTTTTTTTCCACACGGAGATAAAAGAAATGCTGCTGTCATCCAGAATGAATGCAGTCAACTCCGGATTCAGTGAACTTTCGGCTATAGTGAACGCATTTTATTATCCCCGATTCACATACATTTGAAATGTTCATAGCATTTTTCGGTTTTAGTGAAGTACCATGACTTCGGTTACAGTTAACTTAAAAAAATTCTGGACGACAGAGGTAATGTTGTCCGATTCCTACTAAGAGAGTCTCTTATGCGTTCGATTATAGGATATTATTGAGCACCTGTTCCGAAATACAGGTAAACTGCCAATGACTAGGCTAATATACTTATGCTAAAGGAGGGGGAGGGGATCATACTTTTTACTTTCCGAACATGTACCATGTAAGGAAAGTATTGTAATCATGAAAAAATTCGAATTCGACATTTTGGTGTATTTACACTTTTTGGGGTCTTCTGAATTCATTTATTCAATTTTTACGAGATGTATGTATGTATGTGTGTGTGTGTGTGTATGTGTGTTTGTGTGTATGTGAGTGAACACGATAGCTCCTGAACGGAGCATTCGATTGAGCTCAAATTGGATATATATGTCATAAACCACCGTCGCAAGACCGGTATTGATTTTAGTGTGTATAGGACTTATAGTTTTTCTACAGGGCTACGACAAAGATTTCTTTTACATTATGGCCTATGTGGGGAATTTCTTGAAAGTGCGCTAGTGTTTAAACGGTAGATTCGATTGAGCTCAAATTGAGTATACATGTTATAAACCACCGTTGCAAGACCGGTATTGATTTTGGTGTGTATAGGACTTATAGTTCTCCTACAGGGCTACGACAAATCTTTCTTTTATGTTATGGCATAATGGCATATGGGGAGAAATTCTTGAAAGTGCGCAAGCGTTTAAACGGTGCATTCGATTGAGTTTCAATTTGGTATATATGTTTGAATTATTCATCGATTAAAATTTATTTAAGTTCTTGGTAATGATCTTAATCGTAAGTGTTCGGAAAGTCGAGTGGAGTCACTCCAGATTTTTCGGTTTTAGTGAAGAACCATGACTTAGGTTACAGTTAACTTAAAAAAATTCTGGTCGACAGAGGTAATGTTGTCCGATTCCTACTAAGAGAGTCTCTTATGCGTTCGATTATAGGATATTATGGAGCACCTGTTCCGAAATACAGGTAAACTGCCAATGACTAGGCTAATATACTTATGCTAAACGAGGGGGAGGGGATCATACTTTTTACTTTCCGAACATGTACCATGTAAGGAAAGTATTGTAATCATGAAAAAATTCGAATTCGACATTTTGGTGTATTGACACGTTTTGGGGTCTTCTGAATTCATTTATTCTATTTTTACGAGATGTATGTATGTATGTGTGTATGTGTGTGTATGTGTGTTTGTGTGTATGTGAGTGAACACGATAGCTCCTGAACGGGACATGCGATTGAGCTCAAATTGGGTATATATGTTATAAACCACCCTCGCAAGACCGGTATGGATTTTGGTGTGTATAGGACTTATAGTTTTTCTACAGGGCTACGACAAAGATTTCTTTTACATTATGGCCTATAGGGAGAAATTCTTGAAAATGCGCTAGCGTTTAAACGGTACTTCCGATTGAGCTCAAAAAGTGTATATGTGCTATAAACCACCGTCGCAAGACCTGTATTGATTTTGGTGTGTATAGGTCTTATAGTTTTTCTACAGGGCTATGACAAAGATTTCTTTTACATTATGGCCTATGGGGGGGAAATTCTAGAAAGTGCGCTAGCGTTTAAACGGTACATTCGATTGAGCTCAAATTGGGTATACATGTTATAAACCACCATCGCAAGACCGGTATTGATTTTGGTGTGTATAGGATTTACAGTTTTTCTACAGGGATAAAATAAAGATTTCTTTTACATTATGGCCTATGGGGAGACATTCTTGAAAGTGCGCTAGCGTTTAAACGGTACATTCCATTGAGCTTAAATTTGGTATATATATTTGAATTATTCATCGATTAAAATTTATTTAAATGCTTGGTCATGATCTTAATCGTAAGTGTTCGGAAAGTCGAGTGGAGTGACTCCAGATTTTTTTCATTGCTGTAATGCATTCTAATCTTTAAAAGCATTCACTTACAAAAGCAAGGTACTTTTGAAAGTGAACTAAAAGCAGAAATTTCGCTCTTGATCTTGGACGATTTTATTTTCTTTTATCAATGAAATATCGCATGCGAGTTTACAGGATTATCGTATTTGAGTTTACCGGATGGCGTACGCAGCGATCGGCAGATTGTTTCACCTGGATGCAAGCACCAGCTTATAGAGGAGAGATCTTAACCCTTTTGTGCCTGGATATTTTTGCGACTTTCTTCGATTTTTACTGATAACAGAAATAATAGATATATTTCTGATGTCAACTTCTTGGACAAGGGATGATTTCTTTTAAAATCATTATGCATGAAAATCGAAATATCAACATCCTACTGGGTCATGTTAAAATATTTTGTAGAGTTGAGGCTCAGTACTCACGAATAAAGGCTAGGAAAAATAAATAACGTTTTCGACTAATAGCGAAAATGCCGTCCCAAAAAAGGGACGCTAGGCATAAATGGGTTAAAATTAGAGAAGTGGATTCAGAAGTGTCTCGTTCCATGTTCTAGTATTTATCGGGAGTACATAGACGCATAAATTCTAGTTCCACCCGTTAGTTTCTAGATGTCAGTGGCGTATTTTTTGTTCAGTGCATTTACGCAATATCTGAAGGCATTTACGACGTCACTCAGTAAGTTATGGTCTCGAATTACCATCTATTTAACTCTCTTAAATCTATATGAGACCATGTGTCCCTCTTGAATGGGTAGGTCGATACAGGTTAGGATCTGGGATTACAACTGTTACGTTACCAGGCTTTTCAGTCATCAGTAGGCCTTCAAAAATGACGTCATCACAGTTTTATTTTCATTAAGTGAAACTGTTTAAAATTTCTGGTGAATTTATTCATGTAAAACGGCATTTTAATAATTTGAGATTGAAAATTTAGTTTTACGACAAAGAGCAAGTTTTAAACTGCAACTAATTGCGTAATGTGATAAGGAAATAGATCATAATGAATTGTTTTGTGTAAGAAAGGTATTTTAATTTTTATCTTAAGATATTTTCTAATATTTGTAGCATTTACCAGAAAATTTAAATAGTTTTACTTTAAATAAATAACACCATGATGTCGCCATTATTTGAAGGCCTAGTGCTGGTGTCAAAGCTTCAGTTATTAGGCTTTCTATATATAGGGGCGTTCATTAAACCCCCTTTCTGGCGATGCTTTAAATCAGTTTTTCAAACTGGAGCACTAGATGCTACGTGCAGAGGTAGCAAGTGTTCATAGAAAAAAAAATGCTAAGGGGTTATCACACTAGAGTAAAATCAGAGAAACTTTCTGCTGGGACAACCTTTTTTGCCAGATTTTATAGGCGAGGTTATCATCAAGGGTTTTAAAAGTAAACAAACTTCCACGGAACACCAACTAGTCATAGCATGATAAGGTATTGCTGATTTGGCGTTTATATTTTGCTTATCGCGACTCAACATCTAGCATAACCCTGTCGTTGGTATATTTACATCGGATCGGCTGCGATTTGTTATTGTTTGTGATACTCAAATTGATTGAATTTATCAAAATAATCATCAATTCTTCTATAAAATCGACTTCTGTTTCCACACTCCGCTTGCACGCCGCCATACTTTTATCACTTCGAACCCCGCCTGGAATCGCAGTCGATGACGTAGCAGAAAGAAGTACTCTGATTGGCAGAAATTTCGGCCGACTCGGATTTTTTTCGTTCGGAAAGCAAAAAAGTTGGAGATCGCCGTCGTTCAAGGTAACGACAGAGGAAATCGGTCTAAAAGTTGTTCGGAAAGAAAGTTGCTCGGATTTTAAGCTAGTGTGATTAGATAATACTATAGTATTATAATGCACTGGATTCGGATTTACACAAGTTGAACCTTGAAATATTTCAAGGCTCTCCGTCAAAAATCACAGAGTCCCCAAGCCCCATCATAAAAACTATATCTTGAGCCATCTCTGCTCTAAACTGTAGGAAGCTCCACTATGCATAAGGAATGCAGACACTCAAAATGTTAGACGGCTTATGTGTGAAAGTCCAGCGTTCTGACTTACTGCGTGACTGCCGATCTCAAGGTCTGCAAGTTTTGGTCTCTGTTCTCCAGATGTAACGTGAATACGTGTCAGACTCCTTAAAGAGTCATTCCACCAAGGCATCTCCTACAGGCAGATACCTCTTTCGTTAACATAGCAAACAGACCAACAAACTAACTTGTGGGAACAGCGAACCTAAACACTCTTGAAGATATTTGAATCAATTCATCACACTTAAGATGTCTGCTTTCCGGCAAACATCCTACTATATACTTGTAGTTCCGCTGATCCATGACTGACTGATTCTGCAGCAATTCCGGATAACCACTCCAAGATAAATCTTTAACCGCCATTACCGCAAAAAGATAAAAAAGTTAAGCACAAAAAAAAAAGCATCTACACCGTTTGTGCGATCAGCTTGAAATGTTTCGTAATTATGTATAAAAATATAAAAATCAATCTCTGCTACTTTAAAAATCTAAAAATCCACCCGTTCCCTCGTTTTTAAGCGATTTATCACTATTTTCAGCTCCATTTAATTTCCGAGAGTCAGAAAAGTGTATCATTTGCGTTGCAAAATTAGGTGTCGCAATGAACATGACGTCCTATTGAAGTCACGGTCATCAGACATTGAAGGAAAAGTTGCGATTTCAATTCGTTTAAAACAGCTTTTCCAGATAAATTACAGTTCATTTTTCTTTTCATTAAAATGATATCGTCTGCATGAAGCATAGATATAAGGAGCGCTGTTTACACAAAACAAGATAGTACGAATGAGAAAAGTTTCCGCTTGTTTCCAGAAGAGCGTAAAGTTCGATTTGGGTATATAATAAAAATTGAAGACGAAGGTATTTATTTCAGGTGGACGAAGATGAACTGTATAGAGTGTAGACTTATTTCCGTCCAATGTTTTTTCTAGTGACCGCTGTAATTGCCTCCACAGCTTGGTCTTTGACTTCCAGTAAA
>JAWZYV010002862.1:0-14175 GCA_038373885.1 Cheiracanthium punctorium | reverse complement strand
ATAGTTAGTGTGATTTGTTAAAATGAAGTAATTTGAAGTCTGTTTTCTTTTTTGAAAAAAAAAAATTACACTTAATTTTTCTTTCTATCTATGTATCATTACGTCATAGGAGTAACTAGGCTGTTTGTCACTGTTCAAATATGCAGATTAGAATTCTGCAATAACTCTGTTACACTGGGTTTATAGCTACATAACTTCATGGCTGTTTCACATATTTGATTATATGGTTCCTGTGCTAATCTTGCTCCATTAAATATTGTACGCATTATCCTTAATTGTTATAATGTTATTTGTGCAGTCTATGTTGAGATATAGTATGCATAATCCATTTCACCATGTGGTAGCATTTTGATCGTGATCCAGTTTCAAATATGAAATTATTATGTCCCCTTAGCATACCTTCGTTATGCATCCTTTTAAATATGCATAAAATAAATCTTTGGGTTATATTTTTATGACATATAATGTCTAGTTAACTTTCGGTATTCTCTAAGAAATCCCATGGTTAGAGAATATTGCTATGAATAGCTTGGTATTCTCTAACAAATCCATTGGTTAACTATACTTCACGACAGCCTAACTTGGCAGTATTATAAAAGCTACAAATACTTTTTTTTTTTTACTTGCAAATTTGAGAGGACAGGAAGCAGCGCAAATGGGATTTTCGAAAATCACTGTTGCTGCTCATGCAAAAATCATGCAATTCATTAAGTGTATTATAGTATGCATGATGATATCCTTCGCTAATTGTGGAATTAATGAAGCTATATGACCAAGCGAATGGATTAGGGCCATGGTAACCCAGCAGTTACGACATTTCACTGGTAACAGGAATGTCGCAGTAATCTGTAGTAATCGAACGGTCTGCAGTAATCGAACCGGAAGGTTGCGACTAGTTCGATTTCGACATACCACTGAAGACCGCTGAGTAGGTGTGGTGTAAGTGAACGTTAAATCTTTTCCAAAAATAGTCTGGCGGTTTCTAGCAGTTTCCGAGGGGTGCCGATATTCAGAAGTCCTCCCTTCTTATATAATTTAAATTGTGATGAGGAAAGACGCATGTAGCTCTAAACGACACATTCACTAATGTGAGCTCTCCCCTCCTGGCAAACATAGAAGCGAATAGATAAAAATGTCAGCTTGAAAAATTATATAAATTCTGGTTTGACTAAACAAGGGTCAAAAATTCATTGATTCACGGAGAGCTAGCTGCTGACCTTGATGATTTGTGGCATTTAAATCAGCCTCCTATTCTTTTTAACCTGGGACGGAGGACAGTATCGGGAAACCATTAAAAGCATTACCAACTTTTGCATATGTACGATCATTTTTACTGAAGCTTGGACGCACACGTAGATACACAGACAGACGGACGGACAAACTGAATTTATAATTACTTTTGAACTTTGCTGAAGAATATTAAAAAGGACTCTCCCCATCTCAAAAAAATCCTAGGCCGATGTTTTATTGAAATTTCTCTAGTCTAACTAGTTTTAATTGTTAATTGTTCAATCAAAGTGAATTTTTGATTAATGACTGATTAATCATTAATTTTAAAAAATATTAATACTTGATTAATTGTCAGTTGCACGATTTTAGATTGACGACTGATGTAATCGTCAATCCTTATAGTTGTTCAAAATACTGCAATTTGTCCAAAACTGTTAATAATTATAGTAGTAAACGATTGGCTATTAAGTTAGTTGTAAATAAAGATTAAAATAATAATTGAAATTAAAAATTAATTTAACTGCAGTTAATTTCAATTTCATCTTACAATTAATCTAGCGATTGAATTAAATTTATTGCAATTAAAGTAATTGCAAATAAATTTGTAATTATTTGATCCCACAGTTAAAAATTAATTGAATAATGCCCACCACTGTAAGTTATATTGATTAATCACATTTTTAGGTTAACGATTGATTAATTATTAATCGTTTTTGTCCAATACTGGTTTGGGGGAACCTGAACCAGAAGAAGATACTATATTAGATCAAATTTTGACATTTTCATAATAATAATAAAATAAGTTAATGAATCTTATTTTTATTCTTAATAATTTTATTATGTAAGGTATGTATTTTGGTGTCAAACTTTCTAAAATATTCATATATGTTTTAAATATTTATTGAAACTTCACTAGTTTCAAAATAAAAATTTAACCCGAGATAAAAATAATTTTTATATCTGCAAAAAAAAATAAAACATTTTACAGTATTTTTGTCAAAACATACTTCGACTCGTTTCTCGACTTCAAGAAAAAAAATTAAAAGATTTTTCTTAAAAGGATGTATGAATATCAATTTCTACTTTAAATTCTAAGACAAAAAAAAAATGTCAGTTTTACTTTCTATTTAATTTACTCTTATTAATTGTTTGTAGCTGAAATCGTAAACGAATGTGTGTTATCATAAACGAATTAAACAAATAATGAATCATAAACCAAACGCATTTTATTAAATTCTTTAGCACATTATTTTGCTTCGAAGAAGGTTAATTTCTTTAATCTCCACAGCATTACCCGGTTAGCTTGTTGAGAAGTATAGAATGAGGAGGGGAATTTGATGTTTCTAGAAGGGTTCTAGCACCGCAACGCTAAGGTTTTCGGTCTCCTGTTCTTGCTGTGTTATGTATTTCGAAGGCAAAATTAGAACTGAAGATGTTTTTGACACAAATGAATGTGCGCAACTAATGTACTCTTGGATCATGCATTGGCCAATTTAATTGTACTTATAGAAATTATTGCTATGCTTTTTAAATTTTCATAAATATTACATCGTTGGAAAGAGCATTAGAAATTTAACATTTCATGTAAATCTGCATGTTTTCTCTCACTTCCATTCTTTATGAAATATCTTCAGTTGAAATTCGCCAAAAACTGAAAAAATGTAAATAATCTATGTTATCTCGGACTGTGCTCAACAGGTCATCCTTTTTAAAAGTAGGCGAAAAATTAAAAATCTTTTCATTTATGGACGTGCGCAACTAATGTACTCTCGGATCATGCATTGGCCAATTTAATTATGCTTATAGAAATTATTGATTTTCCTTTTAAAATTTCATAAATGTTACATCGTTGGAAAGAGCGTTAGAAATTTAACATTTCATGTAAACCTGCATATTTTCTGTCACTTTCATTGTTTATGAAATATCTTCAGTTGAAATTCGACAAAAACTGAAAAAATGTAAATAATCTATGTTATCTCGGACTGTGCTCAACAGGTCAGCCTTTTTAAAAGTAGGCGAAAAATTAAAAATCTTTTCATTTATGGACGTGCGCAACTAATGTACTCTCGTATCATGCATTGGCCAATTTAATTATGCTTATAGAAATTATTGATTTTCCTTTTAAAATTTCATAAATGTTACATCGTTGGAAAGAGCGTTAGAAATTTAAAATTTCATGTAAACCTGCATATTTTCTGTCACTTTCATTGTTTATGAAATATCTTCAGTTGAAATTCGCCGAAAACTGAAAAATCGTAAATAACCTATGTTATCTCGGACTGTGCTCAACAGGGCAGCCTTTTTAAAAGTGAGCAAAAAATTAAAAATCTTTTCATTTTAAAATTACACAAATGTTACTTCGTTAAAAAGAGCGTTAGAGACTAAACATTTTATCAACTTGAACCTTTTTTCAATCAATTTTTTTCTGTGCAAAATATCTGCAGTAGACGTTTTCCAATATCTGCAACACTCGTAGTACAAGAGTGGATGTTTCTCACACAGCAAAACTATTGTTGTCGGAATTGTTGAGAGAAAGAGTGGATTTTCAAAGCGGTTCTTATAAATAACAAAGCGATAAAGCAGCTATCGTTGTTTTTATTATTATTATTATTATTATTATTATTATTATTATTATTATTATTATTATTACTGTAAAATAGTTCTCATTGGTTGTAAAACGTTCATGAATTTGATTTCACCGTTCTGGAAAGTTACTTTAGATCATAACTTGCATTTAACCCCTTCCTTCTCGCTTCCGTCAAAATCATTGGCTAAGCTTTCTCCCTCTATTTCTAGTGTCCCTTGATATTTCCGGGCAATAATGTTTAAAAGTTATGCACCAGAAAGATTAGAGCATTTCAATTCTTATGCACTGATTTTTTTTATATCTCATTTTACACAACAGATGACAGTACCATACTATTTTTTTTATTTAATTGGAGATAGTTTATTTTTAAATAGATTGTAGCATTACTCAAACACGTGTATTTGTGATATGCATTTCGCAATCTTAGCTCACTTTTCAACTCGTGTTCAAAGAAAAATTTACAAATATTTATTAATTTTATGAAATAAGTTTAATGAAGTTCTCCTTCGGTGTTTAAAATATATATTTTTAATTATTCCCAGCTTAATAGAAAACGCACTTTCAGTCACAATAACCATAAATGCTGGATTTTCCTAGAAATAGAACTTTTTTTCGTGCTAAAAAGATGTCCAAAACCTTAAAATGAAAACATATATTGTACATGCACTTACTTTTACACAATTTTCTTGGATAAAAAAAAATAGGCGCTTTTGTGGCCACTTTTCTGAAAATAATATGACCTTCAAGGAGTTAAGTTGTTCTTGTAACATTTATTTTGCTTGGTTATGGATACAAATGAGAATCTTTTAGCTAGAAAACGATGGCTAGTGAAACAGCAGTATGTTTGCTACGAGCAACAGTGTCCTACCTGCCTCTAGTAGAAAGCCTTATTTTCAAAGGCTATAAACCATAGGTTAGCTTCAAAATTGGGTTTATTTCTCCTCTAGTCCATACCCAGTTACACCAATGAACAAGCAAAGTAGCAATTGAATCCTGATTTGGAAATAAACTTTTTCTGTGTGGCACTTGTAATAGAGATTTTGATATTAAGCAATTTATTTCAATTAATTAATATCCTTTCAGTGAATTAATACTTTCACAAAATGATTTACTTTTTTCAAGCTTTCATTGCTCTTCAAGCTTAATATGAAAAGCCAAAAGCTTCAACCGATTTCTCTGGATATTTGAAAAGTTTAATCTCTAATTCTTTTATTTTTCTTTCTTTTGTGCTTAGAGACAGACTTACCCAGTTTCTATGTCCAAACACTCTTCATACTACAACTAGTATTTAATCTTAATCCCGATGTTCATTCTGCCTCAGGCACAGAAAGTATTCTTTCCATCTTAAACCAGTTTATCTATTATCAGATTTTAAAAGATCTATTTCCCTTCGTATGTCATGGTTTGGAAAGGAAATTAAAACGATATCACTCAGAAAATATATTTTTTTTTTTTTTTTCACGAAAGATATTTCAAAGAATTTTTGCCTCATAGTAATAGCTTGCCTTTAACGTCAAAATATCCTGTTCGTAGATTTCTGTTATTACAGATTGTTTACTACAGCGTTTAAAATTGTACTCTCAGTTTTAACGTCAAAAGATTATTGCTTGCTTTTTGTTGCTTTAAAGATGTTTTTGAATTTCGCAAAGCAACCTATTCCTTAAATCGAATGAATTTGAACATGTCAATATCAGAACACTGAGAAGCTCTGCTCGGACTAATATGTAAATACTTGTTATTTGAATTATTAAATAATGCATTTATTAACGTTATTTGTGTATTTTAGAAAGAGATTTTATCAACCTTTCAAGTATATTAAGGCAAATCGGAGTGTTTAATTGAAAGGTTGACTTAATATACTTGAAAGGTTGATAAAATCGCTTTCTAAAGCATGTATAATTTCCGCGGCGTAACGGAGTTGTCGCGAATTAATTGTTTCATCTGTTCCATCTGTGGTTTGCAGAGGAAGATGATAAATGCCAACGGTTCTAATGCGAGAAATTTCATCTGGGAATCGCCCCAGAGTAGCTCAGTGGTAGAGCACCCGCACGTTAAGCGGCAGTCCTGGGTTCGATCCCCAGCTCTGGAATTTTTCGCCTAGTTGGTAAAAAATAAAATTAATCAGCCTAAACACTCCAATTTGCCTTAATATAGTTATTTGTGTATTTGTAAAATGCATGTAAATCCTAAATAGCCTTGCTGCTAAATGTGCGTACGGCGATCGCGGGAATAGAACACGGTCTCCTTCGTAAACTCGGTGTACGTTAGCCACTAGACCAAAAGATTACTGCTATCGTTATACATATTTTCTGCAACTGGCTGTATTATAAATGCTGTAGGATTGTGAAAAGTTGAACCATAAATGAAATTCCATAACATATAGTAGTTTTGTTTTGTTTGTTTGTGTGTTATAATGAGCCTGCCAGAGAGGCATCTGCCTGGGGGATGACTTGCACTGAGGACTTTGTAAGGGGTTCTAACCCGTGTTCCGAGTACATCTGGTGATAACCGACCAAAACTCCAGACCATTAGATCGACAGACGCGCAATGGGCCCGAATTCGGGACCTTCACACATCACCCATCTACCATGTTCATTGTCTTATCCGCTCGGCCGTGGTGGAGCTATAGTAGTTTTGAAAACTCAAATGAGCCAATAGTCGGTGCGTTTGTTATTATAACTCAACGGTTCAAACTTGAACGGAATTTTTTTAGATTGTAAGATGGAATTTTCCTTCGTTTCTTAAATAATATCATTAAGGTACCTTAAATAATATCATTAAGGTACTTATGTATTATCCCAGCGGTCATTGCCACAAAACTATTTTTTCGTCAATTGTGCTGGATTACTGTTGCCAATTGCATTCCGAACCAGCAATAAATTCACTTGTCATGGATATATCTTGGTGAAAAATCGCTCGTCTTAGCGGACCGCCGGGATAATACGTAAGTACCATCATTAATATACTGCTTTCCAAAATTATGGTTACAAACATTGAAATTTTTCAACAAAAAATGAGTTTAATGCACAGCAATTTGTTATATTCCAGTAGCGTAGCCTGGAATTTTTTTCGGGGATGGGTGAGAAATCAAGTACTGGAATGCAATATAACTTATGAAAATCGATATATCTTCCTTTGACGAGGGAGGATGCCCCTTTTATTTTGCCTAAAAATGGTCGCATATTAAAAAAAAAAAAATTAATAAAAGAGCCCCACCAATGGCCGAGCGCATAGCGCTCTGAACTGGGAGACGGAAGGCGCTTGATTTAAAACCAGGTCGTGTCCGCCGACCTAACCATTCAGAATTTTCCGCGTTTTCTCCGAAACTTAGCGTAAATATAGGTTATAGTACCCCTTAGAAAGTCCCCCATGGAGGGCACCTTACCCCCTCAGCCTAGATTCCATGAGTATAAGTAGCCGTAATCCCCCAACAACGTGAATTAATGAAAAGAAACAAAGATTTTTTTTTAATCATAAATCGAGTTTAAAATCTTTGCATTTGGATACAATTAAAAAAAAAGTTGGCGTAAATCTGTGGTTGAACCTCAAATTTCTCGAGAGGAACTTCCAAATATACCATGGGGGTATCAAGGGGAACTTCCAAATTTATCCACAAATACGTAATTTTTTTCCTTATTTTACGTTTATTCATTTCGAGAGTGGCTGCAGCCTCATCAGCCACCCCCTGGTAATACCTCATGCTGTATCCAAATGAGAGCAACGTTGATCAAGATAGGATATGCCATACCTTGCACACTTAACAAGCGTCACATCGAGCTCTCATGCTGTTAATAAGGCTATTGATCCACAATAGTGGTTCCATTCTTCCAAAATCGCCGAATTTAACGAATGGAGGGAGTTGTCGGCATGCAGTAGTTCTTCCTAGAACATTCCACAAGTGCTGTATGACGCTGAGGCCTGTAGACCTCGCTGGCCACACCGCACCGTGAATAACCCTCTTCCAGATAATCGTCTGCTTTGTAGCTTTACTTTTGGAACATCAGTGTATAAAGAGCTTCAATATGTGATAAGAAACTGCTTGGTATTCGACTTAATTTTAACCCATTAGAACCTCAAATCCAATTTTTATAACACATCTTTTAGATTATTTTACTTTAATAGTTTTCCGAAGTTCCCGGCTTTAAACCGGATATCCCAATTAATATTTAATCATAAAAAGTAACATACTTCCAAGTGGGGTCTTAGATAAGAAGCACATCCTTCAGTAGTAATAGCAATGGAAAAAATTTGACAATTCCATACAAAACATAATTTTAGTGTTTTTGTTTCACGAATTTTTTATTTTATAAGCATCTGCTTTAAGAAATGCGCCCACTGCAAATTTTATTCTGTCTGATAAAGTCAGCCCGAATATCCTACTATATAGTTACACTGATCCCTGACTCGCTTGACTTGCTGGCTCTGTCACAATTCCAGTTCAACCACTCCAAAACAAAACTTTTACCGCCATAAATCCAAACAGGTTTAAAAGTTATTGGCTGAAAACGTAATAAAGTTCATATCGTTGGTGCGATATTGAAAATATTCATAATTATGTAAACAAAAAAATATGTATATATGTATATAATATGTATATATATATATATATATATATATATATATACAGGGTGTCCAGCCTTAATGTGACCCAATAGCTAATTCCCGAACCATTCGGTTTAGATATGCACTACCAATTTGAAAAATGTTTTTAAAAAGGTAAAGAATGTTTTTACGTGCTTTTCGAACCAAAAAACCCATTTAGAAAAAAATTACAAAAATTAAATTTTTATACGGTCCCCAGGTCCTATCACTTATATTTAGGAAAAGATGCAGTACACAAAAACAAAGTAAACACAAAAAGTTTCATTTTATTACGATAAAAACTGATCAAGTTATGGAACTTTGAAAATCATACATTTCATCCATTTTCTCGGCCAATTTCAAGAAGCTAGTAAGGGACCGTCTCCAAAGTGAAATTAATTGGAACTATGCCAGGAAACATTCGCTCTTGCACGTCACTCTTATGTAAATCGTTTTTAAATTTAAAAGTACACACATTACGTTAATATTACAATAACTGAGTACTTAAGAAACAAAATTTATTCTGTGTACGTGTAAAACATAGATAAAATAAAATATTTTGGACGAAGAAAACTTTTCAAAAGCAGTTCCAAAAAAATAGACTTATTTGCCTGCGACTTCAGACTGATTTGCTGCGGTACTGATCATGGCAAACGTTAAAAATCTGTTGTGTAGTCGCTTGCAGTCGTATACTCGCATACAGTCGTATTCTAATATTACGAATTCTAGTACAGGAGAACGAGATGTATACAAATGAAGAATACTGCGAAATGGTACTGTTGTATGGGCAGTGTAATCGAAATAAGAGAGAGGCGGCAAGACTTTATGCCATTAAATTTCCCAGTCGAAGACATCTATCTTATTGTACAATTGCCCGTGCTGTTCAACGCTTGTATAGAACTGGGAGTTGTCATAGACGTATTCCCTTGTCTCGTGCCACACCTTCAAGCTTGCGGATACCCGCTGAGGATGTTCTAGGATATGCCCTGGCTCATCCTGAAAGTAGTGTCCAGGATATTAGCAAGGCTTGTTCCTACTCAAAATCGACGGTGTAGAACATATTACATACGTACGGTGCATTTCCTTATCGTCCAGTCATGGCGCAGGAGCTAATGCCTGGAGACCGGTTGTATACATCTCGTTCTCCCATACTAGAATTCGTAATATTAGAATACGGCTGTATGCAATTGCAAGCGACTACACAACAGATTTTTAACGTTCGCCATGATCAGTATCGCAGCAAATCAGTCTGAAGCCGCAGGCAAATAAGTCTATGTTTTTGGAACTGCTTTTGAAAAGTTTTCTTCGTCCAAAATATTTTATTTTATCTATGTTTTACACGTACACAGAATAAATTTTGTTTCTTAAGTACCAATTATTGTAATATTAACGTAATGTATGTACTTTTAAATTTAAAAACGATTTACATAAGAGTGACGTGCAAGAGCGAAAGTTTCCTGGCAGAGTTCCAATTAATTTCACTTTGGAGACGGTCCCTTACTAGCTTCTTGAAATTGGCCGAGAAAATGGATGAAATGTATGATTTTCAAAGTTCCATAACTTGGTCAGTTTTTATCGTAATAAAATGAAACTTTTTGTGTTTACTTTGTTTTTGTGTACTGCATCTTTTCCTAAATATAAGTGATAGGACCTGGGGACCGTATAAAAATTTAATTTTTGTAATTTTTTTCTAAATGGGTTTTTTGGTTCGAAAAGCACGTAAAAACATTCGTTACCCTTTTTAAAACATTTTTTAAATTGGAAGTGCATATCTAAACCGAACGGTTCGGGAATTAGCTATTGGGTCACATTAAGGCTGGACACCCTGTATATATATAGAGAGAGAGAAAAAAAATCTGCGCTACTTTTAAAATTTGAAAATCCACCCTTTCCAAGATTTTTAAGAGATTTTTCGCTATTTTCAGCTTTCTTTTAATTCAGGGAGTAAAAAAAATTAATCACTTGCGCGACAAAATTAGGTGTCGCAAGTGAGTTTGGCGTCAGATTGATGTCACAATTATAAGGCTTCGAAGGGAAAATTGCGATTCCCATTTGTTTAAAATAGTTTTTCTAGATTACGCACTTTAACTGGTTTCAGAAATAAAATGATTTTCTTCTCCATGAACCATTTATATAGGAGGGGGTGTTCCCACAAAATAAAGTCCTTCGAATGCGAAATTTCCACGTGTTTTCAAATGAACATGCAATTCCGATTTCGGTACATTATAAAAATTGAATATGGAGTTATTTATTTTAAGCAGAAATATTAAATATATTGAGTGCAAGCATATGGTTGTCAAATGTTTTTCCTGGCGCCCGTTGTAATTGCTTCCATAACGGGCTTCATCTTCTAGTTTTGTACAGTAATGAAAATATTTAATGAACTGGCTAGCCAAATACCTATTGTCAAATATTGAATTAAAACTTTCAGAAATCCAAAATATGTATATTTCTTTTACATCATTCTATTAATTTTTTTAATTCAAAAAATCTATCATTGAAATTATATTATTAACTAGCTGACCCGGCAAACGTTGTTTTGCCATATAAATTATTCCTAGGATTATTTTAGTAGAAAGAAATGACTAACTTATTGTAAGTTTGTGAGGATGTGGTATATGTTTGGAAGAGGCATGGAGCGCTGTGAACGATGCTGGAATATAAAAATAACACAATACCAAACATATATTTTTAATTCATTGTAATTTATTCTTTAAATTTATATATATCGCTAATTACAATAATTTTACTAAAAAATAATATCAATCCCTTAACGCAATAGAGTATACAAAATTTTTTGTTATCCCATCTTTAGATAACTTAAACAAACTGGATGCCCACTGTATGGTTTGCCCACTCGAGAGCATGCCACGTATAACTGTCCGTGTGAAAAACATGGCGTGCTCAAATCTAATCCACAAACATACATAGTTTGGCCTTGAGACTTATTGATAGTCATTCCATAAAAAATTTTGCCCCCCCCCCCGAAAAAAAAAGGATGAAAATATGAAACACTTTCAGATTTTAAATACGCACTACAGTGCTATAAATTAAAATCGTATCATAATTTATGCATCGTCCCTATTTTTCGTCCTTATTCCATTAAGTTGGAAAGTGTTATCATTATTCATGACTGTGCTGTATTTTTCTTCCTTATTTTATAAAACCCATCTTTGGAATCGAAATCTATCTTAAAATCGCCTACTAAAACTATTTTACAATCTTCGCCAAGTATATCACAACTATACTTCATCGTTTTATATATTGTTTCCTACTTTAACGCCTCGACTCTCGCCAAGGAGGCGATGATTAAACATATGCAGTTACCATGACGATTTTTTGCATTTATGTAGAAATCGTAATTTAGAATTAAAATGGCGATTTGGAACAACATGTAAGTACAGCATGCCGTTACATTTTTATTTATTTTGGATTACCAATTAATGTAGTTTTAATAATTAAATGTCTTCAAATTTCTTAAATGGCGCGTTTATCGCTAGTTTGTTTACTTTAGTTATCACCTAGTTCTTTTGGGTGCGTTGAAACGGTACTTACGTATTATCCCGGCGGTCACTTCCGCCAAACTACTTTTTCGTAGATTTTAAATACGTTGCCAATCGTATTCCAAACCATCAACAATTTCATGTGCGCGGCATTTATCTTGGTGAAAAATTGCTTGTCTTGCCGGACCGCCGGGATAATACGTAAGTACCGTTGAAACTTGTGCATAACTCCCAGAGACCCATGACTGCAAAGCTCGCCAAAGTACGGGGATTTTTTAGGTTGGCGAGAGTGGGGACGTTAAAATAGAAATCAACTCTTTCTTGTACCATAAAACACATCTTTGGAATCGATATCTATCTTACAATCGCCTACTGAAACTGTTTTACAATCTTCGCCAGGCATATTCCAACTATGCCGCAAAGACATGGAATAGGATCCATGAGTGTACCGTGTTTTCCTTTCTTGTTCCACAGAGCACTTCTTCGGAATAGAAATCTATATTAAAATCGCCTAATAAAACTCTTTTACAATATACGCCAGGCGTATTCTAACTATACGCGAAATATATTTATAATAAATTGTCGCGTTTTGGCACCACATTTAGCGATCATTTATCAAAAATTGCAAACCTTGTGCGACTTTCAACATTTTATTAACTTCCCCCCCCCCCTCTCCACATTATCTGGCAAACACATTTGAAAAGTGATTCGACACGCTAATGTCTACACAGATATCCTGATTGAAATGAATAGCACTCTGGGGCTAAACATTTTGGGGTGGACCGCCCTTATGACTTAGGGGTATGAGACATAGTTAAAAACCTATTCTATGACCTAACGAATATACATAGAAAATTTCATTAAAATGGGTCGAGTGGTTTCGGAGGAGTTAGGTGACTAACACTGGGACAGGAGAATTTTATATATTAGATATACATTTTGTTAGGACTCTTTGGAGTTCTGAAAATAAAACAAGCATATAAATATGTACTTCATTTGCTCGAGTCTTATTCTTAAAATGCACAATTTTTAAATTTTGAGTTTAAATAAATTGCATGTTGTAGTTTATTTGTATTCCGCGTTTTCTGCCATTAAGAGAAATAAATTACTATTTCTAAAAGTTAATACGGAGGGTTCTGGTGTACAAAATATTACCCTGGAAGAAAGGGAAAAGTTATCCTCAAGTCGAAACAGCTGCCATCTTAGCTACAATTTCTCAGAAAAAGTAGCATGTCTGGTCTTAAAATGAGATCTGAAATCGAATGTGATTCAGCTGAGATTGTGAAAAGAAAAAAGTGTCTAAAATAAGGTTTCTCTAATTTTATACGTAAAAAATTATTTTTAGAATAAAACTTCAGTAAGACCGAACATTTTAAGCATGACTCTGGTTATTAACAGTGACCTTGTTTATCGTAAGGAAGATCACTTTACTTGTACATGGCGTGAATGCACGTTAGAAGCCCGTAAACGTCCTCTATATAAGGCATTCCTCCCTATAGCAGATATCCCTATAGCACTAACTTTCCTATTATAAGCACTAACTTTCCTATTTATTTAGAAATACAGTTTTTAATGTACAGAAACATGACTTGGTTTACTGAATAGAATATTTTTTAGGTGTGAATTACGCTTGTTTAGTTTGCTATGTTTCTCGGGGTGTTCCAGTAATTTGACCTAAAGTGGGTTGCCATACTGCCGTGTAAAATGATCCATCGACTGAAGAAACTCCAGTACCGAGTCCTAGTCATCGTGCCAGCTCTTCAGGCGTTCTCAAAATGCATTACTCCCCATTACATTATTTAATTTATTTCTGCATTTATTGTACGCCATAATTTTTTAATTATAATTTTGAAATATTCCATTTTAAAGTTGTCACACCTTTTAATTTTAAAATATTTGTAAAATAAATTATGCATACTATATGATTGTAAAACTTATTTTATTTCATTATGTATAGTCATAATTACGTTTACATATTTTATTTTGCCGATAAAAAACAATTTATAATTATTTTCAAATAAAGGATCATTTTGCCCGTGGGTGCGCGTAAAATGATCCTTTGGACTCTTTTTCAAAATTCTTTTTTTTTTTTTCATTTCTTAGTTTGGGTTTAAAATATAATTAAAATATGTTTATAATGCAAAATATAGTAAAAAATACTGTGGCAGAGAACCAAAGTTTTATTTAACATTTATGTTAATTTATGCAAGTTTTCCTCTTAAGGGATCATTTTGGGCCACCTTCCCTACATGAAATATTAAAAACAACGTATTC
>JAWZYV010002860.1:0-12676 GCA_038373885.1 Cheiracanthium punctorium | reverse complement strand
TTTTTTGTATAAAATAGGTTACACTCCATAAAAATTTCAACATAGGGTTACCAGGCGAAATACGCGAAAGATGAGCGATAAAATGACAAGTCAATTAATATACTTTTGATGTGGCAATAATAAAACTAAAAAATTAGGGGGGAATAATTCCGTAAACAGGGGCATGTTTAGTTGGCCACTTTTTTGTTGCCAACGTCTAACCATTAAGGTTGCCGTTAAAACAGTTCTCTATATAGTCTAAGCACAATCCTTGCAGATTGGCGTATTTAGCAACGCGAAAAAGCTTTGGCGACATCAGGCTTGGCGACCTGCCTCCGCTTACGGAATTATTCCCTTAGGGGGATTCAGGGGGATTTCCCCCTGACGGGGCTCGAACAGCCGAGTTTTTATATTATTGGTAGGATTTGGAAATTTGTGAAGTTTAAAAAACACATTTGGACTTTTCTTTCTAATGCTTTTTAATTTGGCGTAAAATCAACATAATTTCCATACCATTTCATGTTTTTCAAATGCATGTTTAACTGAAAATAGAATTTCAGCTTTATTTCAAAAGCATAAATCATTTTGTGCGGGCGATAAAACGGTTTTTAATTAATAATTAGAAAAGTATTTAAAATTTCAACATTCTGAGCCTCAGGTGCACAATCATGGGCTTCTATGCTCAAATTTTCAAAGCTCTGCTTTCTGTAGATTTGTCTGGAGAACATTCATTTTTATTATTATTGATAGATAGATTTGACATAAAACTGGCATAATTTCCGTGGAATTTAATGTTTTTCAGATGCACGCACGCGCTTCTTTATTGAATCAACAGCATTCTTGTTAGCTCAAAACATGAATCATTTGATTGATACGGGCGAAACTCGCCAAGCATGACAACGTAAAAACGGTTTTTAATTAATAATTAAAAAAGTAATTAAAAATCTAAAATTCTAAGTAGCCTATAACCAACTCCATTGTCCCATCTATATGTAAACCAAAATGCATTCTAATCGATTCAGCGGTTTAGGCGTGAAAGCGTCATAAACAAACAAAAAAACAAACTCACTTTCGCATTTATAATATTAGTTAGGATGTATATATAAATACGCTAAGCAAAACCTTAGTGTCCTTTTGCAGCGCACTGCGTGAACGGATGACCATGAAATTCGGCACAGTTAAAGTTCGTATGGAATTGTTCGTGCGAATGTTAAAATTTTTGTGTAGTATGCTATGCTAATGCACGGTAAAAAATTAGAGAAGTAATTTGGCACGCAGTATTTCGCGCCAAGTCGGCCGATGGTTCCATTGTTGTGTCAATTTCGAAATAACAACACTTAGTTTCAGCAGTACTGTAGGATTATAGTATTACAACAAAATTTGAAAAAAGGGGAATTATTCCCCAGGTTGGTGATACGCCAATGACTAAAATGTGCTTGGCGACTTTTTTTAGACGGCGATAAGTGCGCGAAGTGTTGTAAATTCCATGTTTAAAAGCAGTAGAAAAACTTTGGAGGGGAGAATAATATTTACTATTCGTTCCGGGCAGGTCGGAATCCAAGAGACGCTGCGCAGAAACGCTCCAATTCGACAATTTCTTCATAACCTCCCGCCAGGCAGTATACTAAACCAAATTTTCTCCAAAAATATTATTGAAGAAATACCTCAGCAATTACGAGGGAGTGAAAATAATATTATTAATGAAGTGTATGGAAATATTTCTGAAAACATACTCTCAGGTAAAATATGGAAGTCAGTTATAATAGAACCTAAAAATGATGATTGAACTTTTATTAATGTTAATAATCGAATATCAGGCGCGGATCCAAGGGGAGGGCGGTTGGGGCGATCGCCCCCTCCTGGGAGAAGTCTAAAAATCTGTTATAATCTGTTAAAATATATTATGAAAGTATAATGAAAATTATGTAGCTTTTTCTAAGGGGTGTATTACGGGTACTACTCCCTGTCCTTTCTAATCATCGCTCATATATAAATTTTATCAATAAAATAATTAATTACATTAATTGGTATAATTGATTATATTAATTAATTATAAAATGATTTTGCGCATTCTACGCCTCTGTTTCAGGTAAAAAATTGCCCCCTCCTTGAGTAATTTCTGGATCCGCCCCTGTCGAATGTCTGATGAATTGAGAACATATCACCGTAGCTACGATAAATTATTTGCCATGATGACAGTGAAATCAATAACTATGCAATAGAGTTTTTTAATTCTTTGACTGTGAGTGAGTTGGGGTTTTTTTCGGTTACCGATAGCAAGTGAAAAATTGCCAAATAATTGTGATCTCCGCCAAATGCTTACAAACCTAAAGCGATTTCCAATACATAGTAGTTTATCCCTTTCCATATTTTGGAAGTGTAGTTTAATTTCGTATTTTTATTCAATTTCACACATTTTCAAAAATTCCCCATTATGTAACCAGTATGCATACAAATTTCTTTTTAGTATATTGATATTTTTGTATTTATTTAACTCTGTATCTAAATACTATTTTGTATGCGGATTAAAATTTTCGACTTTTTTGGGGAGAAAAGACAGTGTTTCAGAAGTAGTCTTTAAACGTTTCCCAGAAAAAACAGTCGCAGGATTTGCACCTAAAAAAAAAAAAAAAAAAAAAAAAAAAAACAGTTTGTCACCACATAAGTTAGTAAATTGCATCGTTATACTCGTAAGAAACTTAAATACAAAGGAAGCATTAGTCCATGGAACAGGAATGCGCATCAAGTTTATACATCGTAATACGAAGTTTGAACTGGAACCGCAGGCAATAAAAGAATTTTAATTCCACTTTGAAAATATTCTGGTACTATTTTACCATATCTTTTCAAAAAACTCAAATTCCAAATATACCTGCATTTGCGATGATAGTAAATAAATCTGAAGGACAATCATTCGAAAAAAAGGGCAAATTCATTGAGGCAGCAAGGTTTCATACATAGTCAGTGGTAATCCTGAGCAAGTAGACTTGAATCATTCGACTTTTTAAGATTTTATTACTCCAAACATAATGGGACTTTAGCCGAGGCTAGTTCCAGGTTCAATTTTCGGAGGGGGGGGGGGGGGGCACTAGACTTTTTAGATTAGCTTAAATTGTTCAAAATGCAAACTGAATGCGTGAAATCCAAGGTCGGTAGAGGGAGATGACCCTATGACCCATTCGTTGGAGCTGCCTTTCTGCCTTTGTATTTAGCAAAATATGATACAATTTTTACAAAACACCGTCTTCACAGAAAAGTGTGGTGGCTGTAAAGTGAAATTGTACAAAAGTGGTCACTAAAGACAGACAGTCTCTTAGACAAGGAGGTCACTTTAGTAGGTTCCAGTGTATATGGAATGGTAAGACATATTCTTTGACAGAAGAACTTTATTCACACTCAAATTTAAAAAAAAAATTAATGCCTTATGGTCGAATTTCTACCACTGGCAGACAACTAGTCTAACATAAATATGCTTTAAAACATAATTTTCTTTTATAAACTCACGCTTAGCCCATTAAGCGCCAAAGCTCCCATTACGGGAACATCTATTATATTTTTTTTTCTTAAAATATTTTAACGCAATTTATGAAATACACATTTTATATAAAAAATTTACACTATAGGGTGTGTTATATATTTTTATCGGAACAATATATTTTAATTTAATGTTTTTTTCTAATTTTTAAAAAAGTGAAATTTTGTCTTTATGACTGTCTTATATAAAACTAAAAAAAAAAATAAAATATATGGTCACTTAAATGTTTCAAGTAGAATGCATATTTAAAACCAACATCTTGAAGAACAACATTCTTAAAATCCTTCATGAATAGATTCCTGTAAAGGAATGTTATGAACGCTTATATTTCTTGTTCCCACAGCGGGAGCTTTGGCGCCCTCCCACTAGTTAGCATTTCCAGTTACTCTGTATTGAGTTCCTGGTCATTCTGGCATTTCTGGTAATGAGATGGCGGATTCTCTTGCCAGGTTGGGCTCTGGCTCTTTTTTTGTTGGATCTGAGCCGGTTCTCGATATCTCGAGTAAATGTTACAGGGATACTGTGTTTAGCCACTTTAGCAAGCTTCAGTATTTCAGCTGGCTTAAGTGTAATGGCCAGAGGCAGGCCAAAGAGATCAATCTTGGCTTTCCTGGTGTTAGATGCAAGGAACTTCTGTGTCTCAATAGGTCCAGTCTCCGTAGGGATATTGGCCTGTTAACTGGGCACTGTTGCCTTAAAAGGCATCTTAACATAATGAAGGTTGTCGATGATCCCACTTGTCGGGGTTGTCTTCTTAGGAGGAAACTGCTTTACACATCCTCTGTGAGTGTGAGTACTTCTCTGATTATAGGTTTGAGCATCTTGGGCGCCATGTCATTGAGCCCTGGGAGCTTCACAAAATGTCTGTTAGGTCTATGCTGATGTTCGCATCTGCTACTGATCTCTTTTCGTAGGGCCTTTTCCATATTGCTTGGGGATGATACAATAGACCCATGGTCGCGGTGCCTGCCCCTTTTTGGGCCTCCCCTCCAAGTCATAAGTCATAGCATTTCCAGATTGATTTTGCTACCTTTCAACAATAAAGAAATGTTTGGCACTTCGCAGGCTGGTTATTTCGTACATTATAGTATCAACAACAAAAATATTACTTTATATATACAGTTTTGAGTAGCATCTGCGTAAAAAAAGGAATTGCTGTATCCAAAATGGAGAAAGACATTTATCCCCATAACACGCCAAAGTTCCCGCTACGGAAACATGCTATATTTCCTAAATGCTTTGAATTTAAAAAAAATTTCAACTCTTCTATAATAGAGGCATGCAATGTATGCAAAAAATGTATATACATTTAAAAATTTCTATCTGATTCTCATAGCGGCGTTTAATGGGTTAAGTAAAAAAAAAAAAAATTAACGCAATTTAAATTATTAGAATAAAAACACAATTCGAAATCATGGAAACAAAAACAGAATAGATCCGATGAATCGATTAGGACGTTTTTTGGTTTAGATATAGATGGGACCCTGGAGATGGTTATAGGCTACTTAGAATTTCAGATTTTTAATTATTTTTTTAATTATTAATTAAAACCCGTGTTTACGTTGCCATGCTTGGCGAGTTTCGCCCGTATCAAATGATTCATGTTTTGAGCTAACAAGAATGCTATTGCTTCAACAAAGAAACGCGTGCATCTGAAAAACATTAAATACCACGCAAATTAAGCCAGTTCTATGCCAAATCTATCTGTCTGTAATAATAAAAATGAATGTTCTCCAGACAAATATACAGAAAGCAGAGCTTTGAAAATTTGAGCATGACTGAGCCCATAACTTCGGTAAAGTGCACCTGAGGCTCAGAATTTTGAAATTTTAACTACTTTTCTAACTATTAATTAAAAGCCGTTTTATCGCCCGCACAAAATGATTTATGCTTTTAAAATAAATCAGAAATTATATTTGCAAAATCACATGCATTTGAAAAACATGGAAATTATGTTGATTTTACGCCAAATTAAAAATTATAAGTAAAGAAAAGGGTACTTACGCATTATGGTTATACCTCACACAGCATTCCGCCAAATGCGCCAAACTGTCAAATACCGTTTCCCCACCTTCTTCCGCAAATTCTTGCTGCTTGGACAAAAAAAAAAAAAACCTTTATAGATGGTCCCTTATGCTGGAGAAAAGGAAACCGGGGAAGGGGGGGGGGGCAAAGAAGGGAAGTGAGGGTCAATTCTGGGGTCAAGGTGACGGTTGACCAGAAGCACTGGAAAAAAGACTCATTGTCTGCTTTGTACGTGTTTCGCTTTCCCAAGAAAATATCCCTTATTCCTTTACTTCTCTTTTTGGAGATTCCAATTTGTTTCAAAATGAGATTCCGTTTGTTACAAATAGAGCTTTGCGTCGAAGTCAAATAAATATTTGTTTATCAAACATTCATAAGACTTTAAAAAATAAAACCCTCATATAGATATTCTTTCTTTCACTCATTCCATTCCATAATGTTGTAATGATATAAAATTATTTTCGCAAGAAAATTCATTTACATGTTTTTCTCGGAGTAATTACTCAAATAAATTAATCTAACTTGTATTTTAAAATAATATCAATCGAATTAGTGAAAAGGATTCGGTTGAAATTTATTAGGTTTTACTGTATAATAATAAAATTTTGTCTTAAACGGAAATAAATGTTCTTCCATTGACGCAGTTTTCCATTAAACAAAAGTTATATCCAGTGTTGCATACAGGGCAAAGGCTAAGGCGCTTGAGCGCCCCTCCTCCCCCTTTCCAAAGACATTTCTAAAGGGTAGCATTTTACTTTAATGTGCATTTTGCATAGGGAAAATAACCTTTTATTCTAAATTCACCCCTTCCAAAACAAATTACAATACTTTAAAGTGATATTTTGTTTTATTGCATATCGTGTTTAGGTCACAAAAGTTTTTTTTTTCTTTTTTTTTTTAAATTAGTCCCTTCTAAAAAAATTTCTGAATCCTCAACTGTTTATATCCTAGAGTAAGTATTCAGAGGATCAAGAAATATTTGATAAAAGAACAAGTTTCCGCGTAGTTAAAGATCCGCTTTAGACAGGCTTGAGCTTTTACTATGCATTATAACTTTAGTAAATTTCAGAATCTTCAAAAAAGAAAAAAAAAACTCAATTTTTAAAATGTTTTTAGTAACGGTCTCTTGAAAAACGTTATAGTTTATAAACAATGGTCCTCTATATTAATATTTCGTAGTGATAGAACTTGTAGGCTTGAAAAAAAAAAAAATCGAACTCCATAGGCTAATTTTACAGTATGAACTTTAAAAAGTAAACACCGACAATAAAACTACTTTTTCTTTAGTTTAGTTTAATCCCCGGTCAGTTTTTAATGACTTAAATCACCTCATATATAATTTGTCTCACATTCTCGCTTTATTCACTTTCACAGTAACATGACAAGTAAAGATAAATTTTTGATTAAAAAAACTAATCTTTAAATGTATTTTTATTTTTTCTAATATTATTTCGGCTTAGCTGTAAAGTAAATTTGAAAATTATTTTATTTTTAGTGATGTGTATCACTAAACGATTTTTAAATATTTTATGCATTTTATTTTATTCATTTTAATATATTTTAAATGCTTCCAGATAAGTCATCATTATATTTTTTATCCGGTTTTTTTTTTTTTTTGGCATAACTCCCCTCACACACATACACACTCACACACACCCGCGAAAAAAAAAAATTAGTGGATCTCACCATTGATGTGTTAAAAATTACAAATTAATAGAGTTAAAAAAACCCTCTCCTGAACTATAGTTTTGTTATAATTATTTCTACTGACATCAAAATACAACAGAATATTACAGTGTAAAAAATTCATTCAGATAATACATGTTCTGTTGTAGATTAAGCATTAACAGAATATCTTTTTGATTTTTACATAAGCAAGCACTTCTTGTAAACAATCAATTAAAGAGATAATTAAACTCTTTACATTACTTAATTCATTATAATTTGTCAATTATTTCATTTGGTTGTTCTGTTGAACAACACACAGAATAGTAATCCAGAACTGGCCCTACAAATTTAACGTGCACATTCGTCGCGTGTACAGGTTTTTCTTAGATCACAAGAGGACAAGACACAAGAGGAAAATCGCTGCCCTCGTGCTTTGCAACGGTGGGGAGCGAAGCAGACAATAATTTTTAGGCATGTTATTCCTTAACACTTAATACACCCGGGCAACGTTTGCAACGGAAGTTTATCTTTGTGTGTGTGTGTAAAAATGGGGGGGGGCACTCGCTAAATACTCATGCACTTCAAGTCGAATTACAGAATTTTGCACACCGTATCTAGTTAGTAGTATAAACCTTTTGTATGCAAATAAAATAATTTTGTCCCGAATGAATGATTTTGGAAGCATTGTGAAATTGCTTTCAGGAATAAAGCTGTACAGATATCTTATTCACATGCAATAACAATAATTGTTTTTTTTTTTTGCACAACCTCTTTCAGCTTGTGGGCCGTAGTAATTCAAATGTTATGTATCAAAGGTCAAGTAGTGCGCCCTTTTAACTAATATAGTTTTAAAAACAAAATATTAAAGACTACTTGATGGATGTAATGACACAATTCCAAATTTTTAATTATAATTTTCTCTTAATTTTGCAAATTAAGTTCTTGAAAATCTGGTGGCACACATAGGCAAGGCAATTGTGTAATCCCATAGTACTGTGATTGTTTGTGTCATGTTTGCAACAAGCTCGGTTGATGATAACTAAATTAAACATTTAGATTAGATGAATGAATTTTTTTAACAGTAGGCATGCTACATTGTTTACAAAAAAAGAAAAATTGTTCACCGAACTCAATTTTTTTTGTAGTTATGACCAATCGAGTTTATTGTGGGCATGACAATACTGTGGAATCTCACAAATAGCAAATAAAAATTCTTGATAATATGATGGGACCAGGGGCATAGCCAGAAATTTTTCATGGGGGGGGGTTACGACTAATACAACTCATATATATGTATACATTTGTGTAATATTGTAGTGAAGAATATACATTTTGTATGGGTAAAATTTCTCATGGGGGGGTTATGACCCCCCTAACCCCCTAACCTTGGCTACGCCCCTGGATGGCACATATTCATAAAAGTCTATTAATTATAACTGAAATTTTCTGCTGCCATATTTATGGCCATTAAAAACAAATCTGAAAGAATTACATTTCACAATTAATTCCTTTTCCTAAAAATTGAATTGATGGATTCTGTTGTGTTTTTCAGCATGCAACTGGATTGGCAGATGAATGGAAAAGGGTGTCATGAGCTAGTAATAACCCGTAGGGCGTAGGTTGTGCATCCCTGATTTAAATCAAATTATTTAAATCAAGATTAAAATCACATTTAAATCTGCTGATGTAAATCATTGACACCCTATTTAAATACGAATGAAAAGTTGTATGTTTTCCTACAAGTACCACTTTAAAGCACTGTCATCTTTCGGGATTTCCTAATTTTTTAAAGAAAGGGTTGCTAATAGAAATTAAACATTTTAATTAACACGTATTATCTTAAAAAGAAAGGCATCCTTGGCCATGAGGGGCGTAGAAGGGAGCGTTATATGCCCACTCCGACCCAAGCCACTGTTACTGTGAAATTCTTGGGTTATTTAAGTATCATGTACATAAAGTGCGCACTGTATGTATCATGTACATACAGTGCGAAATAACCGGTTATAACGGGCCAGGGATCTAACGTACTGTCGGTTATAACGTACCTAGAAGCTAGGTCCCGATTGAAGTCCTATATTTATATTGTTTAACTTCGGTTAAAACATACTTAACAAAAGTACGTACTTCGGCTATAACGTACATTTTATACCAAAGCCAAAAATAAAATCTTGCCTTTCTTAAGCATTTTATTTCCTTTTTTCTCGGAAATTTCAGTACGTTCACAAACACTCGTTGTCAGTTTTAGAATCTCTAGCGAGATGAATTGTGTATGAATGAAGGGAGCGATCTTTTATCTTTTTCCCCTGCTAGGCAAGGCTAAGAACAAGACCATGTTTTCTCTTTGTTATTCATCAATATAAATGCCTTCTGAAAAGCCCTACTATAATGATCCTGATGATAGTGAAGTACCAAGCATACCCCACGCATTACATGCTGCTAAAACATTATTACGATTTTTTGAATGCCGAAGTGATGATGCGGAGACTCTACAAAAGTCTATTATGGATATCAAAAACGGTATCTTTAAAGCAGCATCTGCTGATTTAAAACAAAAGAAAATTAGAGATTATTTATCTCAATAAAAAATGTTCTGTTTTTATTTAATTTAAATTTTAAAAAAATCACACCTGTTTAAAACACACATTACAGTGAAATTATGAGCCCACTTTCTTTTTTTGTGTAATATTGAATCTTACTGCCAGTATTGCTTATAACGTACTTCGGCTACAAAGTACTACTTTTTGAGGTCCCGTGAGAGTACGTTATAACCGGTGTCTACTGTACTAAAATGCTTGACATCCTGTTTTGAGGTTATGTAATATGGTATCATATTCACTCTGATTTGTAATCAGTTATGGCTTGTTATTACTGGTTTTCTTTTCATAAGTGCAGGAATTTATTCTGAATCATGGTAATTTATCTTGTTAACTCTTTGGTTTTAAATAATAATTCTTAGAATGTATAAGTATATATCTTATAAATAAAAATGAAATTCTGTTTGTTTGTTTGTTTATTTGTTTGTTTGTTTGTTTGTTTGTTTGTGGATTTGATTCGTATACAAATCCACAAAAATGGGACCTATCGGCCTGAAATTTAGTACAGATATGTAAAATAATATAGAATAACTCATAGTCCACTTTAAAACTTTGAAAGTCCACCCGTTCCCGGAATTTAAGAGATTTTTTATGCTCTTCACGCAAAAATCTTTCCGTAATTGTAACCCCTGTAGTGAAAAAAGTGTGAAATAAGGATCGTGGTTGCCATGTGTGGCGATTTTGCCGAATAAAATGTTTTAAATTCTCAAAGTAAAAATAAAAGAATAATAATGATGTTTTTTTTTGTTAGTTTATATTCGTAAGGTTATTTTTTTTTAATTATAATATCGTGTGCATGGGAAATCAGAGCAGGAATGTAATGCTTTACACGCAAAACAATAAGAATTGAAGATTTCCGAGGCTAATAGGTAAATTATTTTAGTTTGGCGAAAAAATAAAATGGCTCAAATGCCGATTTTGTGAAAGTGAGTTCTAGCGGTTTGCACAGATTTCAGCTTGGCGCAATTTATTGAGAGCTTAAGGAAATAGATTTTTGAAAACAAGTGCAAACGTTTTATTAGAATACAGCGTTAAATTTTAATGATCCGTGAAGAAATAATGCAGTTATTAAGGGATTTCAATTGATCTATCTCCAGAATTCTCGCCAAATGAGTACATTGATTTAAGTTGGGGGAATTCCGCCAAATTCCAGAAAATTGAAATCTTCTCATTTAGTACATCGGAGTAATGAGGAATAAAACACGTTATAGTTGATAATTTTAAAAAATTCGGCTGTATTAAGGGATTCAACTTTTCAATTAAGGCTTGCTTTACTTTTTCGCGGTCGAACCATTTCCCATATATTATTGCTGCTAAGTCAATGCTTCGAATGATTTCCTGAAAAAACGCTTGCAAAATGGCGTATGTTGGCACTTTGGCGAGGCTTAGATTTGAAACTGGATTTTATTTGAGACTGGGATATATAATGACACTGGTTATAGATAAAAATGAATGTTGGTATGAGTGTATGAGGTTGAGAAACTCCAGCACCGTTGCACCATGAAATTTGGTTCACCTAAGTCTTTTATCATGGAGAAGCTTTTTATGCTATCCGTTTTCCTCTAACTTGCCACCAGGTGGCGCAGCAGAACGTCGAATTCTATTCTGTTTAACCGTTTGCTATGCGAATATCGTCCAACCGATTTCGATGAAATTTGGTACACGCGAATATTAGAACACGGAGAATATTTTTCACTATCCATTTTGCTGTAATTTGCCGCTAAATGGCGCTGAAAAGCATCAACTTCTATACCGTTCGACCGCTCGGCAAAAATTTTTTATACTTACACATTTGAGCACGAAGAATATATTCTAACTGCGTTCCTTTTGATGTTACTCACCACTAGATGACACTGCAATGCATTATTATTTTAAGTCGCCACTAGATGACGCTGCAGCAGGCCAAATTCTTGACCATTCAAACGGTCGCTATGAAAATCAGTATACATAGCTATTTGAACAATGAGAATATTTTGGCGTTATCCATTTTGCTATAACTCGCCACTTGACGGCGCTGTAGCAAATCATTACTTTAATTAACTACTAGATGGCCCTGCAGTGTATCACTTCTTGACTGTGCAAAGGATCGTTATGAAAATTGGTATACATAGATAGTTGAACACGGTCGCTATGAAAATCAGTATACATAGCTATTTGAACAATGAGAATATTTTGGCGTTATCCATTTTGCTATAACTCGCCACTTGACGGCGCTGTAGCAAATCATTACTTTATTAACCACTGGATGGCCCTGCAGTGTATCACTTCTTGACTGTGCAAATGATCGCTATGAAAATAGGTATACATAGATATTTGAAAACGGGGAAGAGTTTGGCGCTCTCCATTTTCCTATAACTTGCCACTAGATGTCGCGTCAACACATGAACTTCAGGACTGTCCAGCCGATAGTCATGAAAATTCGTATACATCGATATCTGAATGCGAAAAATATTTTCGCCGTATCCGTTTTGCTAAAACTCGCCACTAGATTGCGCTATGCCGCATGGCCTTCTGCACCGTACAAACGATTGCCTTGCAATTCGGTATGCATGATTATTGGACACAATATAACGCGATATCCACTTTGCTATATCTGTTTATTACAATGAATAGTAATCACCACAAATCGTAATATCAAAAAGTCCATTCATTCCCGTGCGAAGAACGGGTACTTCAGCTAGTATTTACATAAAACTCTTTTTATTTCTGAAAGTATTTAATTTAAATATTACTTCTTTTATTTTAGACATGCTTTTTTTCAGAATTAAATTATGGTATTAATTAAGTCAGTTTAGAAAAACTTCCTTAAAAGAACTTTTTACATCAAATGTTAGAATAAATGTAATGGTTTCTAAACAAATTTTCATTTCTAAAT
>JAWZYV010002859.1:0-14605 GCA_038373885.1 Cheiracanthium punctorium | reverse complement strand
ATTCAAATGAATCTTCATGAAGTTGTAAAGATCTTTCCAATTGAGGTACCACACATTCGCATAAAATACCACGTTAATGTATCCGATTTGGATCATAATTCAGTCACTGAAAAAACAGCATAGCTTAGTAAAATATTAATTCTGTAGTTTTATTAGAACCAACATATCAGAAATTGCATTCGATTTAAATACTCACTGCAAGTGGCATGTTAACTAAGAGAAGCAGGGCCGGTTCTGATGTGCACTGGATACGGGCGGCTTAAATTTACTCACTGCTTTAGTTTAATACAGCGGTACTGCGTTATTAAAAAACTTATTGAATCTGAACTTTTGCAATTTTACTACACCCATTCGGTCTCCGAAGACTGGTTGATGTAACATAAATACATAATTAACCCATTAAGCGCCAAAGCTCCCGTTACGGGAACATCTATTATATATTTTTTTCTTAAAATATTTTAATGTAATTTACGAAATACACATTTTATATAAACATTTACACTATAGGGTGTATTACAGCTTTGGCGCTTAATGGGTTAAGTTTTCCTACACTTTAATATATCATGAATTTACAGTTAAACTTGCTCAAACAAAGCACAAACTTTTCTAGTAATACAATTTTTCTGTGAGCGTTCTCTTTCTTACATAAAATTTTTGTAATATTTATGTTGTATTTATTGTATTGGATAGGGATGGCTAAAGAATAACTTAGCAGGCGACCAAGTATCTTGAATTGCGGTGCGTCACAAGTATTTATCTAAATGTTTCAATAAGGACATTAACTAGAATCCAAAGTGCTTACAAAAACACACTAAAGATTTACAGTGAAAATTTCATTGACAATGAAAAAAAAAAAAATCTTTCAAAATGCAAGTGTGCTATTTTTTATCCAAGTACCCAGTTTTGCGTGGAACCTTCCTGTTCTGGCATAAACTTTTTTCAATAACTAGGAAGAGATTCGTTTTCGTGAATACACGTACATGGTATTTAATAATTAGACGTTCCCTTCTTGAAGGGAAAAATGCCTTAAAGTTAGTAGATAACCATTGAGAGGAAAATGACTACCTTAAACATTTTATGCATGTGCATGAAATATTTCAATCATTAAGGTCACATAAATTTTACGCTAGTTCATTCATGTAGAATGGAAATACAGGGAATGAAGATGAGCAGAACATATTTCTCTTCAGCGCATCCCGTGTCATTGAGACATTTCCGGCAATGAACAAGCATAGTCTTGCCAACGATGAATCTTTTTCAGTTTTCTTGAATACGGATAACTAAGGGATACAGATACTACAGGGCAATAGGAATTCTGAAGCTCTCAAGAGCTGCTCTATTTTGAAATTTATTAATGAAAACTATTGAGACTAAGAATGTGAGGGTTAAAATTATTCTCATTTTAGAACAGCTCTTTGACCGATATCTAAATTGCTGCAGACAGGCGTTGGATAAAAATCGCACGTGCAAGAATCGCAGAAGTTACTCACAAAAACGCATTCCCGATTTGAGATCATGGCAATCTTTCGAAACAGTAATATGTTAATATTTTGGTTCTTTTAAAGTAAAAAACTTCAACATTGCATTCTTTAAGAAGTCCTAAACTATAATAGGCAGTTTCATTTGCGTAGACTGTTGACTCATTGAGCTAGTGTCAAATATTTTTGCCGTGGTTTTTCCACATAAAAAGAATGCTTTTAACATGAAATTTAATTCTAATAGTTAGATACTGGTTAAAATGTTAATTTCGTTACATTATCCATAAAACAGTACAATAAATTATTAAACATACTAAAAATATAAAGTACACTACAAACTACATACAATACTAAACTAATCTAATATTACTATCAAAATTTTAAACTATATTTGACAGAATGGGGTGATCAAATCCCTTCTGCTTTTAAACTAATTTTAAAAATTAAGCTAAAAATTAGTAGTTAATATGAAAGAGACAGAATTAAATTTCACGTTACGAGGAATTTAACATGAGTAAATTTAGCCCATCGCAAAAATTTGACCAAAATTTTGGGAAAATAAGTGACACGCAAAGGAAAGTGCTCAAAGGGTGTTCTTCCTGTTAGACATCCCCCCACCCTCCTGTATTTCACACAGTCCACAGTGCAAAGCCAAGAATTTTGTACGCCGGAAAGATTGGTTTCAGGCAGCATCTACGAAAAAACAGAATTCAAGAGCTCAGAGAGCTAACATCCAAGGACGTATTTAAGGGGGTCCAGGGGGTCCCCCCACGCTAAATTGATTTTTGTTACTAATATGATAATCTTTTTGAAAAATTCTGCCATTTGTACCCCCTCCGAAATTTTTGGACCCCTCCAAAATGTTTTTCTGGACTGCTAACTGCCGACTTAACAGTTTTAACGACTATAATCAGTATACTTTTTCTAAGTATTAATGTCCAGCTGCCGTACGAAAGCAGGCAACACCAATAGATCGAGGCAGAGAATTTGGAATTATATTTTTTGTTTAAACAAGATATTTCATTTCTTGTCTACAGCAGTTAACATAAAAGGACGATCTTTATTTTTTTTATTTTATTCAAAATCATTCTTTTACTATTACGTAAAGGCGAGGGAGTATCAAATTGAGACATAAGATTCATCGTTGGCAAGACAATGCTAACTCATTGCCGGAAATGTCTCGTTGACTCGGGATCCGCTGTAGGGAAATTTGTTCTGCTTATCTTTATCCCTTGTACTTCCATTCTACATGAATGAACTGGCGTACAATTTACGTGACCTTAATGATTGAAATATTTCATGCACTTGCATAGAAGGTTTAAGGTGGTCATTTTCCTCTCCATAGTTATCTACTAATTTTAAGGCATTTTCCTTTTCAAGAAGGAAACGTCTAATTTTTAAATACCATGTACGTGTATTCAAGAAAACAAATCTCTTCCTAGTTATTGAAAAAAGTTTAAGCCAGAACAGGAAGGTTTCACTCAAAACAGGATTCACAGATAAAGGATAGCCCATGGGCATTATCAACGATTTTTTTTTAATTGACAATGAAATTTTTACTGTAAATCTTTGTGTTTTTGTAAGCACTTTGGATTCTAGTTAAAATGTCCTTATTTAAACATTTAGATAAATACTTGTGACGCACCGCAATTCAAGATCCTTGGTCGCCTGTGAAATTCTTTAGCCACCCCATCCAGTAAATACAAAGCCATAAATTTCACAAAATATTTATGCAAGAAAGAGAACGCTCACAGAAAAATTGTATTACTAGAAAAGTTTGTTTGAGCAGGTTTAATTATAAATTCATGTTATATCAAAGTGAAGGAAAATTTAATTATGCATTTATGTTTCATCAACCAGTCTTCAGAAACCGAATGGGTGTAGTAAAATTACAAAAGTTCAGATTTAATAAGTTTTTTAATAACGCAGTACCGCTCTATTGAACTAAAGCAAAAGCAGTGTAAATTTAAGCTGCCCGTACACAGTGCACATCAAAACAAACTCCGATTGTCTTAGTTAGCATGTCACTTTCAGTGAGTATTTAAAGTAATTTCTGAAATGTTGATTCAAATAAAACTACAGAATTAATATTTTATTAAGCTATGCTGTTTTTCAGTGACTAGATCATGATCCAAATTGGATACATTAACGTGCTATTTTATCAGAATGTGTGGTACCTCAATCGGAAAGAGATCTTTACAACTCCATGAAGATGCATTTGAATGATTGACTAGCGGCTAAATTGTGGCCCAGAGTTACGGGACCAAGCAGATGAACTAAACCATTGAAATCAAATTGATTTATTAAAGGTAAACATTTATTCGGGGATTCCTTTGAAGTCAGCCTCCGTCTTCCCTGTTTTTTTCAAATCACGGTAAATATTGCTTTTATTACATAATTTTAAACGTAAGTATAAAATATTCTATGTTTCAGATACGTATCCTTTGGCTTTCACTGCTTCATTATATTGTAAATGTAATGCAAAATATGCCAATTAGGGACGTAGCTGAGGGCTAGGCCATGGAGGCATGGGTACACCCAGAAATTTTAGATTTATGTTAATGTGATTAAGTCAAGCGTTTTTGTAATTTGTAAGAATTTCTTCCTTTTTCACCTTTTATCACCCCCGCCCCACAAATAAGGGAAATTCTTGGTATCTTCCTGGCCAGTATATTATCCAATTTCATAATTTTAAAAAATGTAGACGTAAGAGAAAATGCTAGAGTGTTTTAATTCCATTGTTGCTGAGAGATTTAGAGCGAATTCTCCCAGAAACTAGTCTAACAAATCCAGTTAGCACAATTAAATTTTCTGCTTTATATACATAGGTATGCACGCATGATTCTCCAGTTTGAAAATGCGATAATTACATATCCAATAATTGCTTACTAAAGAAATATGCTTTTGGAGTAAATTACTGCTGAAGATTACTTTCAGCTCTAGGGCAAAACTTGTGAAGCAACTGCGCCTAACGAAAACAAGCTAAAAATTGAGTTTATATTGCTAATCACAGACTGGTTTTCAAAAGCAAAGTCTTGCTACTAAACTAAGCAAAACTGCTTTTCAGAAGAAAGCCAGCATATCATAAGCAATTGCTTTAATGTTGATGCAAAGTTTAAATGCAAAAGAGCTTTAAATTACCAAAGACATAAGTTTAATGAGTATTATCCAATACGATATAGGGAACCACAACTCCCGGATTACCATTAAAACTTCCTGATTGGCAAGTCCCAAGATGCACTTATAACACAAACTTAGAGTAATTCTGTCAAGTTAAGAGACCGAAGAGATGAATTCTTTCAATACTATCACATTGAACAGTGACTGACCAATTAAAAATTGAGAAAACATTGCTGATCACTGAATCCATACCAAATGCTAAAGTGGAAGAAGGAAACTGACTCCCTCATCCTCAATAAAAACAAAGTCTCAAAATATAGAAAATTTAGGTTAATAAACAACGCATTAAATGAAACTTTACCGATAAATTAAATTTGATTAAAATAAATATCGTCGACTGTTTTAAAAAGCCTTAATCACGCCATTGTGAATTATGACAAGCCACCAAATTGCTAACAGTTAACTTGCGTTCAAACAATACACTAATAGTGGTTTCTTAAAAAATTTGTATTTTCGTATTCTGAATTTAGAAAAAATTGTTTCAAAAGGAAATAAACCCACTGAGACATCAGCTAAGTTTAAAAGAATTCTATATAGTACATTTAATCATTAACATGGCCTTAGAATTTTTTAATCTGGCAATTAATCTTTCTGTGCGTTAAGTTTTATTTTACACTACATTAGTTCAAGATAAAGAACTTTGTTTTTGAGGGGAAAAGTGGCAGTTGACCATACATAATAAAAAGTTAGTAGTTTAAAATGAGAAATTTAATATATTGGATTGTGTTTCTACATAAATTTAAGTTACTTAATAAAAGCTGTGAATTCGTAATTCATATTTAATACACAAATTTAATATTAACAAAAATTTTTACTACTCAGCAATGCAGAAGTCTTCCTTTCCCTTACCAGAATAATTAAATCTGTTTTAATGAAGAATTCGTTAAAGTATTAAAACAGAAATGTATTAATTCAATTCAATCAAGTCAATCTTTGCAGTCATAAGTAACAAAGAAACAAGAAAAACTACTAAAATAAATTAAGTTTATTTCATTAGTTTAAGAATTTACTGTTTAAAATTTTCTAATGTTTCTCTTAGAAAGTTACTATATTGCAGTTGAGTACCATTTTTTGCAAAAGCATTCTTGATTGACTGCTGTTATCCCTATCCTCTGAGGAGGGTTACTCTAAGACTTCTATTTTAATTTACTTGTAATTTCAGTTGCTAAGTCGTTTAAAGATCAATATATACCTTCTCAATGGAATCATTTGAAAATAATTAACTTCCCCTTCGGCTTTTGATCAACCCACTTGCCAAGTCTAGTGCGGCCAGTGAGCCATCTGAAAAACTTAGAACGCAGTACATTTTACAAAATGGCAAAATAGTATACTGTAATCTGAATAAGCTAATTAATGCAGAAACCAAAATTTTTTGATATAATGCAGAACCCTAAATCTTTATTCTTTCGAAATGTACACGTCTTGCTTTGAATTTTCCTTGGTAGTGACCAATAAAGATTCCGATTGTAGCAGACAGTTTCCGGAGAAGATCATGAAACAGAACTAGTAAAATAAGAGGAAAATTTAAATACAAACAGCTACTAAGTACTAACATGTGAAAATAAAAAATTGTGCTCTAAACAGATGTAATGACATGAAAAATTGACATTTTCTAGATGTGCCATAAAGAATAGTTCGAGCCCGGAGTAGCAAAGATTATATTACATTTAAGTTTAAGAAAGAGACCCCACTTAAACTATCAGCAGAAAGAAATAAAGTCTGCAATAATTATAAAAACCTGAATGCGAAATAAAATTTTGGTACGATTTAAACTGGAAGGAAGGAGGGGCCGTTTGGGGTGTTGCGATATTCCAAGTCGTCACCCAGATATCGCAACACGGAATCACAGGTCGTCACCCGTATTCCCATACGATTAGTCACCCTCCCTATTTTAAATATATATACTTAACCTTCGAAGTTAATTCAGCCAAAAATCAATATCCGACTTATTTCTTCCCAATACGATAGTTTACTATTATAACATTGAAATTGGCTCAATGCAAAATTAGAGATAACATGCTTCATAATTGATAATATCCTCTTATCAACCTGAAATCTTCCGATCGAAGTAAGATTTAATGTACAAGGAGAGTACTTATCTAGAACAATACCCGAAATTTATGAGAGTTAACAACAATGCGACATTCACTTTAGTTTTTGTAGTTAATTTCTAATGGAAATCAAAGTGAGAAAACAGAAATTAAATTAAATGTGGGATTACGGCCAATTATATACGAGAGGGATCTAGGCCGAAGGAGTTGCCCTCCATGGGTAGGGGAGGGTTTTATCTAAAAGTTCCTAACCAGTATTTATGCGAATTTTCGGGGAAAAAACATTGAAAACTCCGAACAGCTAGGTCGCCGGACACAACCTGGGTTTGAACCAGGCACCATCAGTTGCCCAGTTGATAGCGCAAAAGCGCCTCGCCACTGGTGGGGCAAAAGTTATTCAGAATAGATAAAATGACATTTCAAAAAGTACACATGTGGGGCGTATTTTTATTTTGTTTTGCTTTCGAAACGAGTTTTCGTATGATAATCTGCGAATTTTAATTGAGTCATTAATACGGGACACTGATCTAATTATGAATGTAATTATTGAACCTTTTTATAAATATAACCAATTAATGTCCATTTTCTATTATAATATTTATAAATTAACTGCTACACATGAGAATAACGTATTTGTATTTAGAATACTTAGACTATTTGAAGTGAAAAGAGGAATTAAGTATCCTTATACCTACTACTGAAAGTGCCTCGGTGATGCATAATTTGAGTTTGAGAGGCTAACTTTGAAGATCGACGAATATCCAATTTCACATTATTAGCTTAACTCTGGAATTTTTCTAATTCAATCAGTCTATTAAGAGCATACAAGTTCTCTGAATATAAAACGCCACAAATTGTTTATCCAAAGCTCGCTTCACTCACTGGATTAAGGTAGCCAATTTTTTGGAATCCAGCATATACCACTACGCGTCCGTAGAGTGAGAGTGCTTCAAAATATCCATAAAGCCAACCACACATCTCAATACAGCGATTTATAAAAAGTTGAAGACCGTACACAACCCAATTCCTGAGCTGGCACTTCAAAATCCTCAGGCAGAGATATTTTTAGAAATAAAACAAGTCAAAGAATAAAGTTAACTCCCTGAAGACTACAAAACTCTGTGGTCCTTTAATAATTCAGTGGACCAGACAATTTCATGCACATTCATTCCAAAGGGCCTTTTTTAAACAAATTTCAAGTGGCTATTGGAAAAGTTGCGGGATCCACTGAAAATTCTCAAATAAACCAACGACGAGCTGTTCGAAACGTTTGCTACCGTTTGGACTAGAGTTTTACACAAAAATTAACACCCTTCGTGACCAGAATACTTATGTGGGAAAACTTATTATACAAGATCAAGTATGCCAACTGAAACAAATCTCGTGCAGTAGTTTTCATAAATAACACTTCCCAGTATTCTTTTAATGAAATTGACGTTAAAATAAAACATTCGTTGAAATTTTATCCAAGTACACAAACAGTTAATATAAGACACTACTCGAAATTATTTTTAAATGTCAACTTTAGCTACTTAAAACTAAATTCTAATTTTAAATTCTAGAAAGCAACCTTTGAATGAGCGGGAAGCTGTTAGCATGATACGGTGAATTAAAATGCTCTTTATTTGTTGTAATATTTCCTTTATTCAATTTACGCAATGCTGCTCAAATATATAATGAACTTTAATTTATTCATCTAATTAGAAATCTTAAAATTTCACTCACTTCAATTTAAGTTCGCATTTGCTGTAAGCAACAAAAGCTATTCCTAAGTATTTTCAGGGAGAATTTGTTAAAAAAAATAAAGTTATTTTGCACTTGGTTTAAATTTATAGCAAATTATTTAAACTATCCAACACTAAAATATGACATGTACACGTCATGAAATTGGTAAAACAATTACTTAGCATTCGTTTTGTCAAGACATAATTTCTAAGTTGCACATAACTTTCAAATGAAAAACACTGAAAATAAGTCTGTCACCGTTAGAATACTGCATTTAGCTTGGTAAAATGGTATGTTAAGTGTTACCTTCAAGGCCAGACAGTTTTATGACAAAGGCATTTTTCAATAATTGGGCCTGGATACCTTACATACAACAATACAGTCTTCGAACTGAATATAATACGCTAACAATACTCATCACCCTTGAACTGTTAAATAAGAACATATGAATGCAGAAAAATATACTTCCAATAAATCATTATAAACCATCAGTAAGCAATTTTATCATGCTTCTTTACGAAATTATATGCAATAAGGTATGCTACTTAAGAATATCAAAAAGTTTGCATTTGGATATGTCCTCGAATAAAAGAGCAGTGGTAGAACCTCTTGCCCATGTTAAAGTTATGTGCGTGTTCAAAGGGAAAAAATAGTATCGAACACAGTCCTCTACAAATAACGTTATTGGACTTATTCCATGGAGGTTCATGCGTTGCACCAACATACCGATTCTTCCAAAATGCATGTAATGGCAAAAATACAATTTTAACTCTTGTCAAATTACACAGCTCTTTTTTAAATTCCAAATTACAAGCCAAATTATCAATTATTTAAATATGTTTATAAAGCTACATAAATACATGAAAATAATACGCAAGATTCATCTTCCTAATGGCCAGCCACTAAGTCTTAAACCTTTTAACAAGTAACTACGAGAACTGCCAACAAAGTGAGAATCTTGTTCGAAACCACAAGCAAGACATAAATCTCATCAAACCACGGCTTTCGGCGGCTTTTCTTTTATTAAAGCATTGCACAAGTTGGGTTGAGAAGAAGGGAAAAAAAAGTCATTAGTGTGCCTTTTCAAAATGCCACGCTTGAATTACTCGAGTTCCCCCAAATTCCTCCTAAAATAAGCAGTAGATTCCGCTAAAAAGTACCACTCGGACCGTTCGGTAATTAACCGGTTGGTTATGCACCGGTGCTACCGGTTGCGGTCCCTCTTTGGTTAAGTGACGTCGCGGTTGTCAACCGGTTTCGGTCATCCTCACCACATGCGATGCCAAGCCAAGAAAACATAAATAAACATTGGCAACACTTCGCTAATAACCGAAGTAACCCACCTTTTTAGAGCTCGGCCCAACGCTCTGGCCATGCAACGGTGTTACCGGTGCACAACCGGTGAATTATCGACGTGTCCCTGATACAGAAACTAGATAGATCCTTCCACTAATAGCCATGGGCGCCATATAATTGTTTGAAGAAGGGAGTCGGGGAAGCACGTCAAAGGGTCCTGTCCCAGAAATATGCTACCGTAAAATAAGGCAAAAGCGCCTCCTTCCTGCTTTTCTCATGCATTTCGTTTGCTCTTAAAATACAGAATGCAGCGGTTAAGCGTACGATCGTGGATTCGATTCCCACTCATATTCTCTTTGTGAAAATTTGCCTTTGCCTGTGTTAGTAAAAATTTTCTTTGTTATACAACAAATGAAACCAATGAAATTACGTCATATGCCAGCGAATTGTGACGTCAGAGCAATGCTCTCTGCTTTGCTTCGCTGAGTGACGTCATCGCGACGTCTTTGTGGTACGGAACGGACAGTATGAATCTGCTTCACTTGAAAATAGAGCGGACATTTTAACAGTATATTTTTTCAATTTTTACCGTTTATCCGCTCACATATATCGCGATTTTCCTTGAAGATGGAAGGGGGGGGGCTTTTCCGGTATTTTACGGTATATTTTAGAGATGAGCCACATAAATGGCGACATTCGTAAACGACTAACAAGTTACACTCGTGTTAAGAGTTCCCATCTAAGGTGTTCGTAAACGAAACTGAATGCATTTAGTTTATAAACTAGAGCATTCGTATACAAAACTGAGTGCGGTTAGTTACAAACTATAAGTAAACTGAGCACAGAGCCAGGTTTGTCTAATTTTTTGAGAAGATTTACTTCCTGCACGTTATTGTTGTTATGAAATGGAGTCTGAATTTCTATTATTTTACGTTTGCTGAAGCTGCAAATATTATTCTTCGCTGGAACAAATTCATGCACACGCTAGAAACTGCAACGAAAGTACAGATTTTTTCAAAGGTAATCATTTTCTTGTACTTTTTATTTTAGTAAATACAAAAATACATATTTTTACTGTTGAGATTGAAGTTGATTTAAACCGTTATTAACGAAATTTGAACTTCTCTTGCTAAATACTTTTTTTTAAGTGCAGGTTTAAGTTGAAATTTCTAAATTTTGATCAGAAAAAAATCAGATTTATATTGAGTATGTCACTAAAATCTCTCACTAGACCAAAATAACAACAGACGAATTGTAAATAAAAACATCACTAGCGACGAAACTGAATAAAATGAAGTTGTTCGTAAAGTCAAAAGAAACTGATAGCACTAAACAAACGCATTCCAGTTTTCTAACCAAAACGCGTGTAAGGAGTTTGTCGTTTACGAACGCAGCCTACGGGTGCATTCGTAAACGACAAACTCGTTGATAAAAATGGACAAAAACGACAAAAATGGCCCCTTACTGCCCATAGGTATGGACGTCCATGCCAATAGCCCAGATTCTGAGAAAAAATTCAGCCCTTGCCATCGCTTTATTTAACTACGAACAACAGGGCTGTCAAGCGATTCGCGTGCCACACAGCCAAAGAACTTCTTTGGCGGAACTGCCTTAGTGGCACGAGATAAGGAATTCGTCAGACCGCCCTGTTCCTGCCACCTATCCCATTGAGGATAGCGTATATTTTCCATTCTTCAAAGTCGTTGAAAATGACTTTTAAGTCTCGTTAATGAATAAATAAGACAGTAAATGTGTTTTCAAAAATATTATGTTTATTTAAACCTTAGCGTAGTTTTGCGCATATGCAAAGCTGCATATCCATACGCCCTTTCAAAAAGTATTTCAGTGGAAGTCAATTGTGAAAAGTGCATTAATTTTGTGAGTAACTGATTAATTAAAAAAAAAAAAAGCATGCAACTGATAATAAAGCTACAGTAAAATACCGCAAAGCGCTTCCCCCCCCCCCGAATCTTCAAGGGAAATCGGATGTATGGGGGCGGATAAACGGTGAAAATTGGAAATTTATACCGTTCAAGCGCCCCCTCTATCTTCAAGAAAATCTGGATTCATACTGTCCGTCCCGTCCCTACCAGCAATTTTGCTCGGGCCGTCATCGGCTGGCTGCGTGGCCGGTGGTAGCCCGAGCAAAATTGCTAGTAGGGGTACTACTAAGACGCCGCGACGACGTCACACAGCGAAGCAAAGCGGAAAGCATTGTTCTGACGTCACGTTTCGCTGGCTTATGGCGTGATTTCATTGGTGTATTTACTGTGTTCCCCAAGCTCGCGCGCGGGCAGCCATAGTTCCGAAACGGAAAAGAGCGGTGGGGCAGATTCTGAGCGACACGGAACGGCCAGTATGAATCCACCTTAAGGTAACCTTTATTCGGTATTTCAAGAGCAGACGAAATGCACGAGAAAAGCAGGGGGCGTTGACCAGCGAGTCGAGGGTTATTTTTAAACCTAACTCATAAATATCGCTAAAATATGAAATCACCGCCTCAAACGAGACAATTTTTGACAACCGCCTGTAACGGGAACGCCTGAGTTGGGATATCACCGTTTGAAGTATTGCACAGATCAGTAAATTCAGCAAAATAAAATTCATCTGTAACAATAAAAATTTGAAAAAGTTTGCTTAAGGTTGTGCTATTTAATGTGGAAGAATTATGTTATAGCATTTTAAAATCTTTTATAGAATAAAAATGATTTTTGTATGATTGCAAAAAATTTTACTACCGTATTTAATCGTGTATAACGTGCACTTTTTTCAAAAATTAATGGTAAAAACTCTTATACATGGGAGTGCGTGTTATACATAGAATAATTTTTTATTACTGCATGTAATGTACGTATGAATCAAAAAATGTATTCAGAGTAGATAATAAAACTGGAAAAATTTATTCTCAATAAAGACATGCAGCATCTTTATTTCAGTCGTTACGCTTTTATTAATACAAAATCGCTTGTTTCAAAATTTGTTACGAGCGATTTTGTGTTAAATGCAATTTCTTGTTAGTTTTTAAACACTAATTAGCATTTTTCATTGTCACTACTAGTGTTATCATCATAGTTCTTGTTATCACTGGTACAGTTGATGACCTCTTAAATGATATCGTATTCAGTTCCATCTATTTAATTGAAAGTTTCAGTCACTTTAAAATTCACTGACATGCCGTTATATACGAGATTAAAAAAAAATCGCCCGTTTTTCTTGTGAAGTACAGGTTTGTGCGTTACACACAACGTGCGTAACACGTTGTTATTGAAAAGTATATTGCTATGAAAAGTATTTAGCGTTTGCTGAAGCTGCAAATATTCGCGAACACTCCATAACACCTGAATCGGGACATCACCTATAATTTTTTCGTTAAAGCTTGTTAACATTTAACTTATACCAATAATGCTCTTTTAAATGCATTACGTAAATAAAGACATCAAGGGGTGACTAATTGCAATTTCTATTTTTAATAACATCATTTAGTTTCCATAGCAATAGAGCCGATTACTGCCCTTAAGCTTGTAAATCCTAGAATCTATCTGGATGGAATTTCTAAGAAATGATAGTGTTTTATTAAAATTTGGACTGTGCAGTCATAATAAATCATATTTATTCTCTACGAAACATTAATAAGATTTCATAAACAGTGACATGCTGCTTTAAGAAGCAATAAAGCGATATGCCTAACTTCAAAAAATTTCACTAGCACTGAAAACTCAGTGAAATTGGCTGAAACTCCATCCATTGAAGAAATTAATGCAAAACATTGAACTTGAAATATTTTTTAATGTTTATAGATCTTATAGGTTTGTAAGAGAGCATAGCTCAGCAAATAAAAAGGTAGTCTGAATTTTTTTAGTCTCAGGCGTAATTTGTTTCTTTTAGAAGCAGCTCAAAAGTTCCATTATTTATTCAAATTATTTTTATTTATTTGGAATTAAAGGCTATGGTTTGTGTCCTTCCGTTCTCCCAATATATTTCGTCCGTATATGTACTACTTTTTCAGGGCCGTACACAGGTGGTTCGATCCCCCCCCCCCGAAATTTAAAGTTTTGTTAACAAAATAGTCTTTTTGGAAAAAATTCAGCGTTTTTCAACGTTTGGTCCCCCTCCGAAATTTTTGGACCCTCCCTGAATTTTTTTTTGGGGGGGTACGGCCCTGTACTTCTTTACATTTAATTTGTTGTTAAATGGGGGGGGGGGGAATGCTTATATAATCAAACTAAAATTAGCGTCCTCAGTAATTTAATATTTCCCCTTTATTTAAAACAATATGTGATTTGAATATAAGAGAGGAAGATCAGAAAGCGCGCACGAATACCTGACAAACGGTGGAATACTGCACTTGTCCACACACTGTCAGGTTGGGTTGAAAAAGAATACAGTGACAAGTATGTGTGCTTGTAAGCCAAATATGGTAATCTGAAAGCCCACCGCCTTAAACGGGAAGAACCATTAACCCTCTTCACCCTCACCGCCTCTATTGACAATTTTTGATTACCGCCCGAAATGGGAACGCCTGAAACGGTACTACCCTTCAAACTATGTAGAATTAAACCGTTGTTATGAATCATGTATATGAGTTTACAAAGAAATAGGCTGCCAAATTGGCAAAGGTGCAAGGTTCCTTTCGAAAAGAAAATAATATTAAAAATAAGGCTGTGTTAATGGAATGGTGTTTAACGACTGCAATGCATGCAGTTTATTTCATGATTACTCATACACATGTGAATTTTGCCAGTGAACGAGAAATATTTCATATATTTTATTTAATAGTATTCGAAATTATTTTTCTGGTGATGTCTCTAAAAAGAAAAATTATTGTTAACTTGTATAATACTTTGCATTTTCCTGTCCATTTATATATTTTAAAAT
>JAWZYV010002858.1:0-20980 GCA_038373885.1 Cheiracanthium punctorium | reverse complement strand
ACTGATTACTCGGCATGGATCGGGTCGAGCGGGACGCGGGACTGGGGAGCCAGGGAGGGAGCCATTGCGAACCCAGCGCCCTCTGCCGAACATTTGCGATTGCTCGCTAGCGTCGAACCCATTACTCCGCGGCATCTGTTCTGGGGAGAAAGTTTCGAATCGAAACGCGAGATCGCGCCGATTTCTTTTCGATTGCTAGCTATGGTGAAGAAACTTAAAGATCGCAACACGAGATCGCGCCAGGTATATTGTGACATCGTTAGGATATTGACGGTTATATGCCAATCGAAGCGATCATTGGCCAATCATTTACCCATTAGTCTTGCTACTTGGGTTGCCATCTAATGGCGAGTTAAAGTAATAATGCGCTGCAGTGCCATCTAGTAGTGAGTAACAGCTAAATGAATAGTTAGAATATTTTCTGCTCGTTCAAATGTGTAAGTATAAAAATTTTTATGGCGATTGGTCGAACGGTATTGAAGTTGATGCGCTGCAGCGCCATCTTGTGGCAAGTTATAGTCAAACAGATAGCGTAAAAGTATTCTCCATGTTCATATATCCATGTGTACCAATTGTGATCAAATTCGGTTGACCGATATTTTCACAGCAAGCGCTTAAACGAAATAGAATTCGACGTTCCGCAGCACCATCTAGCGGCAAATTACAGCAAAATGGATAGTGTAAAAATAGTCTACGTCTTCAAATACCCGTGTGTACCAATTTTCATCAAAATTGGTACACATCCGTTGAATGGTATTTTCATAGCAAGCGGTCGAACGGAATAGAAATCGACGTTCTGCAGCGCCATCTAGCAGCAAGTTACAACAAAAGGGATAATGTAAAAATATTCTACGTCTTCAAATATCTGTGTGTACCAATTTTCATCAAAACCAGTTGAACGGTATTTTCATAGCAGGTGGTCGAACGGAATAGAATTCGACACTCTGCAGCGCCATCTAGCTGCATGGTATAGCAAAATGCATAGTGTAAAAATATTTTCCGTGTTCAAATATCTAAACGTAACAATTTCCGTCAGAGTGAGTTAAATGGCGTTTTCATAGCAAACGGTTGAATAGAATTCGACGTTCGACGTTCTGCTGCGCCACCTAGCAGCGAGTTAGGGGGAAAAGGATAGTGTAAAAAATATTCTCTGTGTAAAAATATTCTCTGTTCTCTTGTGTTCAAATATCCATGTCTACCAATTTTCATAAAAATGGTTTAAACGGTACTTTCATAGCAAGCGGTCGAACGGAATAGAATTCAACGCTCTGCAGCGCCATCTAACAGCAAGTCATGGCAAAACGGATAGTGTAAAAATATTCTCCGTGTTCAAATATCCATACGTACCAATTTTCGTCAAGATAGGTCAAACGGTATTTTCATAGCAGGCGGTTGAATAGAATTCGACGTTCTGCAGCACCACCTAGCGGCTAGATAGGGGAAAATGGATAGCATAAAAGCCTTCTCCGTGAGAAAAGACTTTAGTGTACCAAATTTCATGGTGAGTGATCAAACGGTTTTGGGGTATTTCAACGTCATACACACCCACAAACATTCATTTATATATATATATATATATATATATATATATATAACACATCGAAATTGATAGTACCAGAACACTCTAGAATATTCAATTTTTTTTTTTTTTTTCACTTGTCAAAATAACTTGAATTTGTTTCAGGTAAAATGGTTCGCAGACGATAATTCCTCCAGATTCAGTTTTCCTACTGATATGGCAACATACATTAAATTTTAATATTTTATTGGAGTTGAATTCAGAAGTTCTCATGTGTTAGTAAAGGACAGATATATATTTTTTCACATTTTCGCGACCCACAACCACCCAATTCCACCCACCGCGACCAAACTCCCTTACTTTCACCGTGAGAGCAAGGGGTATTTTCCACCCCAACGGGAAGTTAATTCGAGTTGGTGGTGATAGAGAAAACCCTGTCTTTACAAACGAACATTAGCATTTTATATATATGTTACAGTTAAAATCCGAAATCAGTCAAAACCCGAATTAACTAAGGAAAACGCGTCCTAACTGAGTGCGTTAGGGAAAACCCGAATTAACTAGGCAAAACGCGTTCTGACTAACAGCGCTAGGCAAAACCCGAATTAACTAGGGAAAACCCGTTTTATTCAGGTAGCGGTAGCACGTTTTCGAGGGGCTCCTCCAGCGGAGGTATATTTTCCAGGGGGCCCCCTAAAGTGATGGCTAGACCCACTGATTTTTTCCGGGTCTCGAAAAGAGCCAGAGTTAGTATATTTGGGAGGGGGGGCGCCCAATCTGTGCTGGCCGGACCCTATGTTTTCCCATGTGAATTCAGGAATGTTAATGCCTTATCAACTAAAAATTGGATTTTGCTCCCCCTTCGAAACTATGCTATTGCTAGCCATTTGCGACACCCAAAAAACATTACTGTGTCCGGCCACTGCTCTAGGGGCCCCCCCTCGAAAATAGGCACTCTGCGAGACCCCAAAAAAACATCAGTGGGTCCGGCCATCACTTCAGGGGGCCCCCTCGAAAATATGATACGCTGGCCCTTTGCGAGACCCAAAAAAACATCAGTGGGTCCGGCCACAACTGTAGGGGCCCCCTGGAAAATATGCTAACTCTGGCCCCCTGCGAGACCCAAAAAGTATCAGTGTGTCCGGCGATCATGTCAAGGGGGTCCCTCGAAAATATGCTAACGCTGGCCCCTGCGAGACCCAAACAAACATCAATGGGTCCGGCCATAGCTTCAGGGGGGAAAATATACTAACGCTGGTCCTTTGCGAGACCCAAAAGCATTACTGTGTCCGCCACCGCTCTAGGGGCCCTCCTCGAAATATGTTAACGCTGGCCCTCTGAGAACCCAAAAAAACTCAGTGGGTCCTGCCTTCACTTCAGGGGGCCCCCTCGAAAATATGCTAAAGCTGGCCCTTTGCGAGACCCAAAAAATATCAGTGGGCCCGGCCATCGCTGTAGGGGGCCCCCTAGAAAATATGCTAACGCTGGCCCTTTGCGAGACCCGAAAAAAATCAGTGGGTCTGGCCATCGCTGTAGGGGGGCCACCTGGAAAATGTGCCTCCGCAGTAGGGGGCCTCTCGAAAACGTGCTACCGCTACTCGAATAAATCGCGTTTTGCCTAGTTAATTCGGGTTTTGCCTAGTGCTGTCAGTCAGAACGCGTTTTCCCTAGTTAATTCGGGTTTTCCCTAACGTACTCAGTTAGAACGCGTTTTCCCTAGTTAATTCGGGTTTTGACTGATTTCGGGTTTTCACTGTAACATATATATTAAGATTAAGATTAAGATTAAGATTCGCCACCCACAACCACCCACCACGACCAAACTCCCTTACTTTCACCGTGACGCCAAGGGGTATTTACCACCCCAACGTTAAGTTAATTTGAATTGGTGGTGATAGAGAAAACCGTGTCTTTACAAACGAACATTAGCATTTTATATATATATTAAGATAAGATTAAGATAAAGATTTTTATTAATTATATATGGAAAATTAATTATACATTGATGTAAATAAATGTAAAGTGTAGCTAAAATATGCCTGACGAGATTGTACAACAGCTTTAGTAGGCAATGTAATTGTAGATCTTAATTTCTAAGAAATATTTTACGGAAGACAAAAATACGGCACACTCAGAAATTATGACGCACTTTCGAACACTGAACAAGCAACCAGATAATTCAACCAGTAAAATGTTACTTGAAATTACAGAACAATGTGCACTTGTAGTCGCCAAGTAAATACTCGTAGATCAAGAAAGTACCGTCGTTGTTTAAAGACGACGGCTGGATTCATGCTAAGGTACTTCAAGTGCTCGAAGGATGGCTGTTTTTTTTTTGTTTTATAGGAAAGTCACTGAAAAGAATTTCGTCCTGTTTCTTGCTGTCATTGAATTACACGCCCTTTTATGCAACGAGTTTCAAATTGCTTTAGGCATTATGCTCCTACGTAACATCTACGTCATAACCGTATCCATTTACAAACAGCAACATCATAGTTACAGATAAAATGTTGCATTTTTATCATTAAAGAACACAGAGATGATCGAATATTTCATGAAGTATTTTTCTATGTTCAAGGTATCAACGATATTTTAAGAACCATTGTTAGATAAAATTTAGTAGTTTAGAGCATAACTGCTGTTATCTATTACTCATTTTTTGCAAAAAACGCACACAGACACACACACTCACAAAAATAAATAAGTAAGCAGTTATCCATATCATGCAGTGTTAATTCTGAGGCATTAATTTTGGAACTTAAAAGACTATATGCTATAGAAATAAGACACTTTAGAAGTAAACAGTTCCGCCTAACAAACGTGCGTTTGATTGCGAGTGATACTGAAAAACTACTTGAGTGATCATGCTGCAGTTGCTCAACAGTTCATGTGACTTTAGTATCTCTAATCCAAATTTTCCATAATGTGTCAAATTATGCATTTTTTTTTTGAGATTCCGTATTATTGGAAGTAATTTAGTTTATATGTGTAAGAAATTTATCCAATTACGACTCACTACATCATATTGCAGGCAAATTTTGTGTAGCTCTTTTAGAATACGTAGATGATCGTCCTGCTTCCATGTATTCTGCTTCCACTTTATTGGTGCGCTGACTGTTAGCGTGACTTTCCCCCAATCAATGCTATTGTCAGCAATAATAGATGTAGAATCGGAAGTTTCAATCAGAGCGCAGCTGCTTCACCCCTTCCTTTGAGACCCCCCCCCTGACGTGGGAGCTGGTCACGTGATGTTTTGTTTTTCGTGGCTGGGAATTCGGAAGAAGCGAGGAGTTAGTCAGTGAGAGTGAAGTTGACAGAGACGGACGGAGAGATGTTTTTGAACTGAGATGGAGCTTTGCTTGCATGCCTGGGTGGCGTGTATTCTTGTTCTTTTTTAAGCAGTGAATCCTGTGTGGATGTCTTTGTTTTCTTACCTAAGTGGTACCATATTTCTAGCATACCTGTGTAAATAGAAGAATTATTAAATGTGTGTGTCCAAGCAATTTAGCCTCGTCAATGCGTATATGTCCTGCTTTTAATTAGAAGCACATAATAGTAATTCGTCAATTCATAGGGTCAGTACGACTCTACATAGATAAATATCTTACATCATTTGTATCGGCAAGTGATAATTTCTTAAAAGAGAAAACTATGTATGTAAAGTGAATATTTGCATCCTATCTGGTTAACTTAAAGTATTATTAAAGTGAAAGAACGCTATATAATATTTGTGTCAGAAAAGTAGTAGTTTCATCACTTTTAGATATTTAAACTTTGATATTTAGAGATGTTGATTCTTATCAATGTTTAGAAATGATGACCCTCTTTAAATGACAGTTAGGCATGGATGTGAGACGGAAAATGGGCGTCTCGCGTCTCGCAAAACGCACTAAAATCTTTGTCTCGTCTCACAAAATCCATATATATCTTATTGTTAAAAATGTCTGTCTCGTCTCGCGTCCATCCCTATTGACAGTAATTGGAGTCTGGATAGCAATAGAAATCAGTAATATGCATTTTGATACCAATCTCCAAATTCCAAATTCCCGTTACTGAAAATCAAAACACTAAAAGAAAATAACCAGACAGTTTAAAGACGAAAGTTTAATTTCAAACATTCAAAAGTTGGTAATGTCTCGAAGATCCAACAGTTACTTATAACTCAAGACACTGCCATCGCTCGCTGTTGGTGGGTAGCGGATGCATGCATTTTATCGAACTGCGTTTCTTCTGCTTGCAATTACAAGCTGTTCTGTCTCGTTGATTTTTTAACTCGAAAAAAACTATCACCTCTTATAAAATTTTCGTAATCGGGTACGTTTCTGTAAATCTACATTTCTGCTGTTCTTTTCTACTATGAAATATTTCCTTCCGGTAGAAGTGATCATATCCTGAAATGAGAAAAGAGTACTTACCGTTGCGTGAAACAGTTCTGTTCTTGTAGGGTAAATCACTGTATTGATTCTTCTTCAATATTTTAGAACGATTTTTTCCCCCAATGACCAATTCAGAACCAACATAAAATCATTTATAAACAGTTTAATTTCAATATATTAGAGTTAGAGATTTTATAAATAAGTTATAATACTTTATGGTTGATATATATATATATATATATGTTTGTGTGTGTGTGTGTATGTACTAATCAAAGTCTTTCAAGAAGTAAAAATAAATAAAATTGTATTATGATTGCACACATAACTTTAGGGTAACATTTTGCTTAATTGTACATTTTGTTTAGATCAAATTATTTTTTAAATCTTAGCTATTCTGAAAAGAAATGTTTTGTATCTATATCTGTTGTATACTGCATGATTCAAATTTTATGGAGGAAAGTACTTTTATACACTAAAATAAGTATCATTAGTAACATCACCGAAAATTCCGACTCGAGAGCAGCTGTTTGCTCTGGCTGTCCCCACTAAAAACCAAAAGTTTTTGTTAATTACTCGTTCCTAATTCATATATTAGTTTAACCATCAAATGCAAACGAGCATGTATTGCTGCAATCATGCAGTTTAAAACTTTCTTCAGTGTTCTATTACGTGAGAAAAAGCAACTGAAAACTGAATTGGTAAAGAATTTCTCTACTTACCCCATCCCGATTCAAGTATCAATTTAAGAATGAAGTCTAAATAAGCCTGCCCAATTTGTCCTGAATGAAATGCAGTTGAAATCGTCCTTCTGCCTCCAATTAAAAAAAATGAAATCTATGTCAAAGAATTTCTCTACTTCTTTGCTTTGAGATTTAAGAATTTTAAATTTTTGCAGTTTATTATTGGCTCGAATATTTCTAGCCTTCGTCCACGGCACACCCAAAACCTCTTTCGAGGAAGTACAGGATGTTCAAGTAATTAATGTTTCCCGGTTCAATGAGGTGTACAGCACAGCGAAAATAACTAATTACAAGGTACAGTGCGAAAATTACTAATTACAACAAATTTCAAGGAAACTTTGATGAGAACACGGAAGAGAAATTTTCTTCACGAAAACTTCAATTAAAAAGATCATCAGTAAGTTGCGTTTCACAAAATTTAAGGAAATACAGGATGTTTATATAATTAACGTTCTCCTCACTGAACACTCTACTGTTCAGTGAGGTGTACAGCACAGCGAAAATTACTAATTACAGCAAATTTCAAGGAAACTTTAATGAGAACACGGAAGATAAATCTCCTTCACGAAAACGTCAGTTAAAAAAATCATCAGCTACTGGCGTTCCACAAAATTTAAGTGAGAGTAAAAAAGACAAATTACCATTCACAAGCAGAGAAAACAATGAAAAATTGTAGAACATATGCTATGTACCTCTCCATGGTGAGAGAATTGGAATATCGGTTTCGTACATTGGCATTGTTGCATAAGCGATCTTACCACTCTGAGAAATAGAAAAATCCTGTATAATTGACAGGTGCTGGAGGCTGCATAGCAACAGAAATTAGTGATGAGAATTTTGAAGACAAAAATAAATTCTTCTTATACAAAATGCAAATAATGAAGAATCAACCAGATAATTCTGATAGAAAAATTTAATTAAGAAATGTAAAAATTTAGCGCTCTGCATTGTCAGCTTTGTTGACTTAAAGTCAAGAAATTGCCATCCTTGTATATAAGCGACGGCTGTATGATAGGAATGGGTATTGGTTATAGGACGTACTTCTCTCAAAGTCAATCATCACTCACAAACTTCTTTCGTAACTGACGGAGTCAGCTCCTCAAGTACAGTCAACGCCTCCTACATACAGAAAGCCTTATAAATACTACGTCATGAACTTTTGAAGTCATCATTTAGGCTTACATTTAAAAGTTTAATTTTCATAAAATAAAACTATTAAAAATTTCTGGTAAATACTACAAATATAAAAAAAATACATATATTAAACGTTAAAATTAAAATATCCTTCTCATACAAAATTATTCAGTATGATCTATTTCCTCATCACATTATCTAATTAGTTATGGTTAAAAACTGCCATTTGTCGTAAAATTATATTTTTTATCTCAAATTATTAAAATATTGCCAATCATGGGTAAATTCATTAGAAATTTTTAATAGCTTAGTTTGTCACATTCAAACTTTTAAATGTAGGGGTTCCTATATCTAGGAGGTGTTGGTACAGTGCCAGCAAAAAAATAAAATTTGCAATTTTAATCTGGCAGTAACACCTTTAAAAATGAAACTGTACGCCAAAAGTCTACTGCTTATTTTCATGGAAATGCGACCTTCCCAACCAATAGCATGATCAATATCTACGCCTACATTTCCATGTAAACATATTATTGTTTTTGTTTTTTTCTGAGTACAACTTTACTGTCAATATCAGAACCATGCAATTGAAAGTAAAAATTCTTATCTGTCACTGTATGTGTCTGTTACGATACTTCTGCTGTTCTTCGACAATTCACGAGAGAAAGAAATCCGCTACCACTTCACATATCCACAAACGTCCATAACTTAAATACTTTCCGTCTGTGCTGTTCATTGACGACATCACAGTAATTACATCATTTATTGCGTATTTCTTTCGTACTTTGTGTTAAAACCCTCTATGGAGACATCCTTATCACATGACACCAGCCGTGCCATTAACACAAATTTGCATTTCCGTAGTTTCAGGAATATGTCCTGAAAGTTTCATTGCCTTAGTATAAATAACAGTTACTTGATACACAACTGTCTTTTTTCACAGACAATGCGGAATTCAGATTTGGGGTTTCTGCGTAGTATACGGCATTGCTTAGGGACCCAAAAATGGAGTTAGGTAAACATTGCCAAAAATGCAGATTCTCGTTTTTAGCATGCTGGTAGGTATATACAGACCTAAGGAGTGAACAAAGTTACACCTTAAGCAATTCGTGATTGCAATCCCAAGATATGGTTTTTGAGCTTAGTGGCTTGATAACTGATGGAATCACGTTCCGTTAAAAAGTCGTGAATTGTGTCTTAAAGCATTGCTTGAAACTCTGCTACTGGCGTTGTTACATAAACGTCACATTCGCATACCACTACAAATTGAAGAAACGGTTTCCTTGGATTATACGAATGTGCTACAGCAATATATGTGAAAAACGAACCTTGTTGTAACAGGACAGCTGCGGAAGCTCAATTCATTCTGTCAATAAAAATATTAAAAAGAAAATGACGTTTGCTAGTTTTCCTCTGCTGAAATTGCAGCAAGACAAAATAACTTACTTATAGTTTATCTAGTTTGAATGCGCCCACTGAAAAAATGATGAGTACAATAGACACCCATTAACGCGGGTTCATATATGAGGTATTCGAATAAAACAGCGAACACTGTGGATTACGTAATCGCATAACCTATTAAACCAGACTCCTATAACACAGTAAAAGAATTGGACATAGGACCTGACGTTTCTTGAGACAATCGTTACTCTTGACGAGACCTGGGTATACGCTTACGACTCCATGAGCCCAAGACGCAGTCATCAGAATGCTACACAACGTGCTCTTCGACCAAATAAATCGCGTCATGTCAAATCCAAAACAAAAATGATGCTCATTGCTCATTTTGACAAAGAAGGTGCGGTGCACAATGAATTTGTACCAGCTGGATAAACTGTTAACGGTCTTTTGTACGCGTAAGTTTTGAAAAGACTGCGGGAGGTAATCCGCAGAAAACGTCCCTCCAAATGGGAAGGGGGATGGTGGCAGCATCACGACAATGCTCCCTCACACAAATCAATTGTTGTGCAGACATACCTTGCAATAAAGAACATTCCACTCGTCCACATCCTTCCTACTCACCGGATTGAGCACCTTCTGATTTCTGGCTCTTCCCTAAGAGCAAAATGGGCCGCAAAGGTAACCGTTTTGGCACCGTAGAAGACATCCAAGCCAACGCGGCAGCTAAACTTCGGAATATACCGAAACGTGTTTTTCAGCACTGTTTAAAGCAATGGCAGGAGCGGTGGAGCAAGCATGCGTGTTCTTAAGGCGTCTACTTTGAAGGCAATTAAGTACCTATGTATTTTGTGGTAATAAAGAGTTACACCACCGGGAACTTTTTGAGTATCCGTCATATGTATCGGTAAAACAAGTAAGTACGATAAACGTGGAATCCTGGAATGATGCAGTTGTAAGTTGCCTTCAGTCCTTTATTAAGGGGGAAAAATTATAACTGCATTGAAAAAGAATGTGCTTTTCCACTTCCAGATTCATATATCACTTTAACACTGAAGTGCAAACAAGCATGTTCTATTTGATCAGAATGCAATGTTGTTCAAATCTTTCTTTTGCCCCTTATTACATCAAAAAAATTGAAATTTCCTTCTGCTTGCTTTGAGATTTAGAAATTTTGAGTTTTAAATTTCGTTACTAGCTGGAATGTCTTCTATCCTTTGACCAGGACCCATCCAAGATGTCTTTAGAGGAAATACAGGATATTCATATAATCTATGTTTGAACAGAACTTATAAAGGCTTTTAGGGGTTTAAAATGATTATGTACGATGATGATCTCAATATTCTTGTGAACTATGTGCAACGTCAACTAGAACGTCGACGAACCGTTCTTGTTTATCCATTTCCTAAGAGTGTGATATGTCAAATGAAGCTCACATACCACTGTGATAGAGGCCAAGAAATCGTGATTTTGTGGTGTTGGACAAAGCTGCACGTGGACTTTCTACTTAGGGTGAGCCAATGCCTTTTGCGAAGGACTTTTAAGGTTTCTAACTCGTTTTCATGTTACTTATGGAGAAAATCACCTACAACGCGAGACTGTTAGATATACAGCAGAACCCAGAACCCAGATTTCTATCAATGATAAATGTCTCGTCTATTCGGCCACTGGTCTGTTCCAAGAAAGTGACCATATAAATTTATAACAGCAGAGAGTGTTAGAAATGTTAGAGTGTTAGTATCAACATATCGATTTTATTTGTTCAGTGATGTAACATTCCATTACAAAGTGCCCCACCATGGCCGATTGGATAAGCCTTTCAAAATAGCGGACGGCTGAAGAGTGAAGGTCCTAGATTCGGTCCCCATCAAGTGGCTGTTAATCTAACGTTCTGGCGTTTTGTTCGGTTTTCTCCAAATCAAATATGAATACGCGTTAGAACCCTTTAGAAAGTCGTATGACTAGTGCGGCTCACATCTTTGCAGATAGACCATGCGTGGCCTTTCCATAACAACACAAACAAACCAATACAAAAGTGCTCTAACAGACCTAAAAATACATGGCCTTATTGTATGTCCTTGTAATAACTCAACAGGAGCTTAAAACTTTTAACTACGGCTTTGGCTTTCCTGAGTAGATCCCTCTCAAAATCCAATTCAAGCACCAAAGCTTTTGATAACCTGTAATAACAATAAACCTGTTAAACAGTAAACCTGTAACAAAAATAAAATTGTTCAAAACGATCTACCTGTGCCTATGACTCTTCTGAAAGGATTATCACTTCCCAACCCAGATATGCATCAGCGAATTTTGGGGGTGTATTCAAGAAGTATTTGACACTCGTGTGAACCCACCAAAGTTGATATTGGCAAGCACTTGGTAAAGAAAATCCAGTGCATGAGCTAATATTTCAAGTTGCCAATAGGTATTGTTTCTCGGATCAAACACGGCCATATTTATAAATTCTGTACAAAAAATTCTGTTTTTAACACTAGAGTACTATTGCGTCACCACGATATTTTCTGTCGACATACTTTGCGGACATGATTTACGTCGACACATTTTCGTTGCATTTTTGAATAGGGTAGCCATGTTTTACTTAAAATTTTGAGTGAAAAACCATATTCATTAAATTGTGCTACGGACATCATGAAGTAAACTTGATGCTCGAACCACTCTAGAATCTCTCAGAACAGGGGCGAAGCCATGAAGGGGGGGATATCGGGATATTTCCCCCCCCCGAAATGTTTGGATTAGTGATGAAATTCTATCTATTTATACACATATAAGTTCATATCCCCCCCCCCGAAAAATTTTCCTGGCTACGCGCCTGTCTCAGAACCTGCTTAATTGACAGTTATTGGAGTCTGAATAGCAAACACAGTCAGTGATGACCATTTGATACCAAACACCAAAATCTAAATTCCAAATAAATAAAATTAAAACGCTAAAGTAGAAACCACATTGTTCAATGAGGAAAGATTAATTTAAAATTGCACGAGTTTCAGTCAAGTAGCATACAATAGCTAATAACATCTGAATCACGAAACTAATGTCGCTGTTAGTCAGCGACGTCAGAAGTTGATGTGTATTGGATTTAGGGATTCGTTTTCGAACTTAAGACATATATCTTTCGATTTATTTATGTTCCGTAATTGAAACACCGATATTGGTAAAAATATGTCGATGTTCAAAAAAAAAAAAGAGAGAGAGAGAGAAGAAACAAACACATATTTTACTGCAAAGATTTTTAGTGCATAATCAAAACATCAAATTTTTTCATTCAGAAAACAGTAATTTTGAATGAAAAACATTTAATTCAATCGATTGACTTTCGTCGTGTTCGGTTCATATTTCTTAAGTACAGGGTGGCCATAATTAAACTGCAAGTGTTCAAGGGGTGCTGGAGAGAAAACTACCGAGAATATTCCAGTGAAATTTGGTATCTACACGTTTCAGAACATGCGCAAGTCAAATATGCAAAAACAAAAACGTCATTTTCACCCGATAGGTGGCGCTGTACCGTATTTCAAAGCTCACCGGTGGCATATACAACTTCCAAAAACGATAGACAGAGCATAGTGACATTCTATGATGCATATAAACAATATAAAACATCATTTACAGTTTAGCAAAATTCCATACAATTCGCTTCAGTAATTAAATTTTTGCAGTAACATGTAATAAAAAATTAACGTAAATTAAGATCACAAATTAAACAATTCATAAAGACGCTTTAGAAAACAATTAAACCATTATTTATTCGCATTGACACTCATTGGACCTCTTCTTAATCGTTTCATACGCCGGTATTCTTTCAGAGTAGCTGAATAATTGCTACCATTCTGATAGAATATCTTCACTAAAATTGCATGTCCATTCTAATTCAGAGTCATGATTGACCATTACTCAATGTGGTCTTGTTTTTACTCTGTTCGATGGGCTTAAAATTTTCATATATGACGTCCATAAGTATTGAAACACGATATAGCACCATCTATCGGGTGAAAAATGACGATTTTTTCATTGCATATTTTACTTGCGCATGTTCTGAAACGTGTAGATACCAAGTTTCACTGAAATATTCCTGGTAGTTTTCTCTCCAGCACCCCTTGAACACTTGCAGTTTAATTCTGGCCACCCTGTACAATAATTTAAGAAAAAAGTAATCACAATTTGCGTTGACCTCGGTAGAACAATAAATTATTAATCAATACAATATATGCGTGTAAAGCCATTTTTATGATGACTATATACTATTTGAACCAACACTTAATTACTTCCTCCTGAGGTAAATGCTTACTAGGACAACATTTTAGGCTATATCACACCTGTGCAAAATAAAAATTGCGAGCTAAGTTCTTTCGTTTTAACGTCTGTCTCCTCGGAGAAAATCTGCTCTCTCCCACTGCTCTGAATGAAGCCAGCACTCGGAAATACAGGAGCTTGCTGGATGAAGAAAAAACAACTTGTTATTTAGAGAAATTCTCGGTCAAACGAAACTACCCGACACACAGTTGGCAAAATTACTGATTTAGGAGGACAAAAATATTTTGATGCCCATATCCAAAATCTAAATTCCTGGTATACAAAATGAAAACACTGAAGAAGGTACCAGATTGTTCAAGGAGAAAAGTTTAATTAAAAAATGCACGAGCCCTATTTCAAGTTGTCCTGTTCATGTGCATACTTATTTGTGGCTTTATTAATCCTCGAAAAAGAGCTTCGCAACCAATACTTAACAACGTATGTATATTGTCATACAAATGATTAAAATTAAGTAAGATGAAGTGGTCTCAGGTGCTATTGGAAACAAATGAATCCAACCAAGGAAGTGAACAACTGAAATCTTATTTATTATTCCTTATATATTCAGCTTTAAAAAATTCTTCTCATAATTTTTCAATTTCTTTTTACATTGATAATGAGAAAATTGTTTAAAAAAAAAAGATCTAAAAATGACTCTAGGCAGTCGTCTAGAATAATATTTTTTTTCACGAATGGTAGGCACTTGCCTTTTATAGGCATTGGTCCAAGCTAAGGTATACGAATTCCTGGTCTCTTTATTATGGATGTAATTAATAGAATGACCAGGGTTGCCTCTTATGAAGGGACGGACGAAATTAAGCCCAAGCCCTTACCGAAAATCGGACCCGGAGCAGTGGTGTGGTAGAATGGCTCTCCAACCACTACACATACACAGCCCAGGCTGTGCTTAGAATAGTATTAAGGCGCATTAAATACGAATTGATGAGAGAATATATTTTAATTAAAATGTTGAGTCAAAAACCAAAAACAGAAAATTGTGCTACGTGCATCATTCTATAAACTTCATGCTCCTACGACAGAGCCTCTCGGAACCTATTTAACTGAGAGTTATGAGAGGCTGAATAGCTTATATTTAGACAAGAAACAGATGGGCGAGTGGATAAGACATTGAACACGGTAGATGGATGAAATATGTAGGTTCTGAGTTTGGGCCTGTCGCGATGCTGTCGGTCTGAAGTTTCGGTTGGTTTTCACCAGATGTGACGTGAAATACGCGTTAGAATCCCTCAAAAAGTCCTTCGCCCAAGGCGATCCGCTTGGCGGATCCCCTCGTGTAGGCTTGCCAGTACACAAATACACAACCATGTAATAGCTTGTGACGTTAATCAAACTGTTCTTGTGGGTTACTTCGGTTAACTTTCCGTATCTGGCCATTTAATTAAAAATGTTTGGACAGAAGTTTAGTAAATGGGAGCACACATTCTGACTATGCGTGGATTGTTAATAATCGTAAGGCAATCCTGAATATGTACCGGTAAGGAACTGATTCTAGATTTATATTTTATTTCGGTCATTTTACAGTTTGAGTTAGTTCTGTAAAACGTTTTCGTCTGTCATTTACTCCGTGAAGGGTACTTAATGTAGGGATTCGACATCGATGTTTAAAACATCAATGTGGCATCCCTAGTACAATTTTTTTAGCAGGCGATTTTAATGTATATTTCTTTTCCTAAGAAATATTTTAAGGAACAAGGCAGACAAATATGGCACAAACAGGAATTATGATACACTTTTTAAAGGCTAACAAGGTACCAGATAATTTGAAGACAAAAATGTAGACTAAAATAGCACAATGGCGTCAGGGCGTGTCCTTCTTAATCTGTCAGAACATATCAAGGGACTGTCATCGTCAATAAAAGATCGCGGTTGCATTCATAAAAAGGTAGTTAAAGTACCCCTCATAGGCGGGTTAGCATGTAACCTGGATCTCCAAAAACCTTGAATTTTTGGCAACCTTGCAGATGTACAGAGTGTTTCGAAACTCGCGCACATCCACCTGGTAATCCTTGTTGCTTAAAAACCAAAAGGGGTGGTTGAGATTTCTGTCACTAGATAGCAGCAGGGGCCCTATCATAATAAGTTTTGAACGTAGCTGGGTGGGGTCGTTTTCAAAAAGCTTGTCAGTTGTGGTCAATTGAGCACAACGGGGGGTACATGATATTTTTCCAAGAGCAAAGAAAAGCCATTGTGGAATTTATTTCGCTACAAAATCTCATTGCCGTGTGATAAATGCATTTCAGAAAAAATATCCAGGATAAACGGCACCAAATTCATCAGCGATAACACGTTTAGTGCAAAGGTTGCGTGGCACAGGATCGGGTTGCAGACAGGAAGAGATCGGGTAGACCGTCCATGGTGAATACGAAAGTGGCAGATGTGGAGACAGCAGGGAGAACGCAAGGTTGGTGTGCGCGAGTTTTGATTGAACACTCTGTACAGAGAAAGAAAGCATGTAGCATATTGGCAATAGCAAAAGCACAGATAGCAGAAATTTTAACTTTTGTGTTGTGTTAAAAGATTGCAAGTAGGAGTGTTTACTAAGTGTTGAGCTGAAACCATAAATAGAAGAAATATTTTATCTTCAAAAGTAAGTTTTGTTTTTTTGTCCTTTTTTTTAAAATAAAAAGTAAAATGAGCGTTTACAGTCAAAAAGCCATTTATCGCCTTCATCTAAATTTTGTTCGATTCACTGTAGAAATTTTAGTAGTATACCCCCAGCAAAATTTTCAAAAAATCTAAAAACAGCAATGAAACACAAAGAGTTAAAAGCTTAAAAAATTTGTTTAAGACTAATACTTAACCTCGAGACTCCTGAAAGTGAATCCTCCTTAAAAACAGAAGCAGTTTTTGAAAAGTGTAAAATTTATTCAAAAAAACAAAAAGATTCTGGCATTTGTTGGTTCAGTTTATGTGTTGTTCAGTTAGTAGAGCCCGATAACGATGTTAAATGAAATGATTTTTTTTTAAAGTAGGATACTCTACTTTGTCCATTATATTCCAGAAGTTATTCTTAGCTACGGGACTTCGTGCTTTTAAAATTATGTCACTGTGAAGAGAAAAACTTCGATTTCCTCAAAATATAAAGAGAATATAGAATTTATATTTTCAGTTATTTCCTCCACATCAACCTTACCAAATGGTTAACATTTGAATGCAACCATCGATTTTAGTTTAGTAAGTACTTGAAAACGTCTATCAAATTCCAAGATGTTTTATTTTTAATTACAGATGGAATATTAATTATATATAATGATGTAAATAAATTTGAAATGTAGCTAAAATATGCCTGACGAAGATTGTACAGTGACTTTAGTAAGCGATGTAATTGTAGAGCTTAATTTCTAAGAAATATTTTACGGAAGACACAAATACGGCACACTCAGAAATTATGACGCACTTTCGAACACTGAATTAGTAACCACATAATTCACTGCGTAAAATGTTAATTGAAATTGCAGAGAGAGATGGGAGTCGCCAATCTTCCTGCAGTTGTGAAGATCAAGAAACTACCGTCCTTGTTAAAAGACGACGGCTGCATTGATGTTAAGGTACTTGGAGTACTCGAAGAATGACCAGATTTTTTTAATGTAATAGTCACTGTGAGGATTTCTGAAAGTCAGTGTTTCTCGCTGTCATTGGTGGCTCTTAAAAGTGGAAACTGCAAGTGAATTAGACGTCCTTTTAGATAACCAGTTTCAAATTGCTTTAGGAGCTTAACTATAATATGCTTCTAAATAAAATCCACGTCTATCTGTATCCATTTATAACCAGGAGTATGATAGTTACTGAAAAATGTTGAATTTTTATCATTAAGAACACAGAGATGATCGAATATTTCATGAAGTATTTTTCTATGTTCAAGGTATCAACGATATTTTAAGAACCTTTGTTAGATAAATTTAGTAATTTGGAGCATGAGTGCTGTTATGTGTTACTCATGTTTTGCAAAGAACACACACAGACACAAACACTCACAGAAATAATTAAATAAGCAGTTATCCATATCATACAGAGTTAATTCTGAGGCATTAATTTTGGAACTTAAGCGTAAAAGTCTACACTTTATGCTATAAAAATAAGACACTTTAGAAGTAAACAGTTTCGTCTGCCAAACGTGCGTTTGATTGCGAGTGATACCAACACCATCTAGATGTAGAAAGCCTTGCAACTCCTACGTCACCAAACTTTGACGTAGTCATGTGGCCTACATTTAAAAGTTTGATTTTCACAAAATAAAGCTATTAGAAAAATTTGGACAATTTACACATGAATAACAATATTTTAATAATTTGTGAAAACAGATGTAATTTTACGGCAAATAGCAGTTTTTAACCATGACTAATTAGATAATATGATAAGGAAATAGATCATAATGAATAATTTTGTATGAGAAAGATATTTTAATTTTAATGTAGGATATTTTCTAATATTTGTAGAACCCACCAGCAAACATTAATGGTTTTATTTTATGAAAATAATACTTTGAACAGTCAGCCTAATGGTGGCGTCGAAGGTTGGTGACGTAGAGTTGTTAGGCTTCCTATATGTTGGAGGCGTTGGTGATACTGAAAGACAATTTGAGTGATCATTTTGCAAATGCTCGACACTTTAGTATCTGTGATTCGAATTTTTCAAATTATTTTACTTTTTTTTGAGATTCCGCTTTATTTTAAGTAATTCCATTTATATCTGTAAGAAATTTATTAATTTCCTTCCGGGCAAAGGATGGGTACGCAGGTAGTATAGTGAATAATTACGACTCGCTGCATCATCTTAACCCTTTGAGGCGCAACCCTTTCCCAATGCTGAAAAAAGGGCAGCCGTTGCCATCGCTCGACTTAACTACAAGCAAGATGGCGGACGATCGAAACGTTCATCAGTGGCGGCCCGTGGTCAAAACTGTTAGTGCAGCGGGAAGCATATGAGCCCCTCCCCTTCCTCCGGACAGGAATGGAAAATCTTTGTTACTGAATTCGAAAGCTGGCGGATTAAGCCCTCACCGAAGAAAAAAAAGAGAAATTACATAAAAAATGTAAGAGATCCTATTTTACTTCCATAAAATGGACATAAATTTCAACCAGCCGCTCTTATCCTCAAAATTGCATTAATCCGTGTCTGATTCGAAGTTTCCTTAGAATTTTCTTTTTTAACGATAACTTGAGAAGAAAAGAAAAAAAAAAAGAAAGCTTCTTTTTCTTACTTATTTTTTATCAGTCAAATCAATCCTCCTTTCTTTTAAACTTAAGCGAATAGTCAGTCATGCCCTCATAAAAAGGCGTTGTTTTAATTCAGATATCAATAATTTTAAAAGCTCTTTAAAATTTCCAATGTTTAAAGAATTTTCTCGCTCGCCATGTCCTCTAAATGCCAGTTCTTGCTTACTTAAAAACAATACTGCTTTGATGGGTAATTGTCCATTCATAAGCGTCTATTCAGGCTTAACCTTCTTGATAAATTCAGCAATATAAAGTCGAGAGTTTGCCGAACATATATTCTCCTTACCCCCTCCCTCACTTCTCGAGCCAATCAGTAAGTCGAATTCACAAGTGCTGCCGACGTTTGATTTTCTTTCATGAGCTGAGTCTCTGCTGCGTACCCCCATTATAGCCTATGCCGGAGGGACTGCTTACGTAATCGTTGTCATGGCAACGGTGCTGCCGATTTTCTTATCAGCGCTCTGGGCTGAACCAAAGATTTTCCCAATTGAATTGCGGGAAGATGAAAGTGCTTTTTTTCTGAATGAGCGATCCGGCCACAATACGGTTTTTTTTGTTTGTTTTTGTTTTGGAGATTTTTTTAATTTACCGTAGGAATTCCATAATTCTAATCTGAATTAGGAAAATTAGTAGAATAAATTATTTTAAAGTATGTGCTGATAATTTCAAGTGCAGCCCGGCTGTACTTGCTGTATCCCACGAGCCGCCACTGACGTTCATCGAGTGCCAAAGATCTAGAGACCGTTTTTTGACGACAGCTGGCTGTGCCGGGCACAGCCAGCTGTCGTCAAAAAACGGTCTCTAGATCTGTGGCACTCGATGAACGTTTCGATCTTCCGCCATCTTGCTGGTAGTTAAGTCGAGCGATGGCAACGGCTGCCATTTTTTCAGCATTGGGCAATCTATCCAGCCGTTCTCGCATTCTTTCGTTTTTCAGCAGATGTCAGTGCTGTTAAAAATAATCGTGACCATTTTTTTACGGGAAATGACGTGCCAAAAAGTAAAGGATTCTCGTCGAGCTATGTCACCTGTAACTATTTTTATAGAAATCGAATCTATTCTTCGTGACTGGCAACAGTCAAAACGTCAGAGTTAAGTGTCAAATTTCGTTTACCTCTTTTAGAATACGTGGGTGATCGTCCTGCTTCCACTTTTTTGGTGCCTTGACTATTAACGTGATTTCCCCCAATCACTGCTGATGTCAGCATTAATAGATAAATATCTTACATCATTTACATGGGCAAATGATAATTTCTTCATAAAAGAGAAAACTCTTCTTTGGTATTTTAGAACGAAACAAAAGGTTAAATAATTTCGGAGTTAATGGAGTTACTTATATTCAATACATTCTACGTATGGCTTTATTTATTATCGAAAAAGGATTAAGTCCTTTAACTTCCTAAGCAAACAAAAAGTATCGAATCAACTATCTAATCGCAAAAATAGACTTTAAATATTTTTAGGGAATTTTTGAATGATAATGCATGATGATGATCTCAATTCTGTCGTGCTCAAACATTAAAGCTCTGTGCCTCACACTGAATTTTTTTCATTCTTTTTATTCTTACTTTTTTGTAAAAGGTGTAAATACAGTTTAAAGTCTTACACCAAGCAAATTTAAACCAAGAGAAGGTAAGGAAAAAAATTCAGTTGAAAATTTGAGACACAATGACAAGGGTTCCAATTCTGCTACGGAGGCTGCTGCATGACTTCACAGTCTTGCAAACTGACGAAACTCATTTCTTTAATCTTTAGTTGAGCCTCAATTATTTTGGAACATAAATAAACCAATAACATCAGAAAGTTGCAGGTCAAACTTTAAGATGTTAGCAAAGTGACGGGCCCTATAATTGGGATTTATACAAGATTTTCAATATGGGTGGTTTGTATGGGTTTTAATATCTTCCTCGGGCCAGATCAAAAGCCTTAAATTGAAACATCCTCTCCGCGGGTCGGTGGCTACTCATATGTGAGTTAAACTATCAAAAAGATCTATGTTTGGATGCAATTTTTAAACAACCAGAAAAATGAAACAGTAATTTCTTAGATAAATTTTCCTGTTTTAAATGCATACCGCACAACCGATGTAGCACTAGCAAAAATTAAGGTACCACCGTTACTCTATGGCGGTGATGGCATCCTAAAACGTCAAGCTATACACGATTAAATCTTAACACGCATGTAGTACTTTTTGCACCAACAAGAAAGTGAAAAGAAATCTGTTAAAAGAGAGCAAATATTTATGCTAAAGATTTAATTGTCGTATCTTTC
>JAWZYV010002857.1:0-14753 GCA_038373885.1 Cheiracanthium punctorium | reverse complement strand
CAAACACGCACTACAAGATATGTAACTTGTTCATGATAAGGATCCTGTGACGTACATTTTCTTTTCTCAATGTTCTTTACTTTTTAAAACATTAATAAATGTTTAAATGCTTTACTTAAATAGCATATGGAAGTAATGGTTTAACTAAGCACTTCAGTTCTTTAAGAGTAAATTAGATTTTTTAATAAAATAATGAACTCGGATTCGCTGACTGCAAAATTATTTTATATTTAAATATAGTAGCTAAGTTTTAAAAAGGAAATACTTCCAAGTTCCAAGCAATTAAATAAATAAATGACTTTATATCATACATTTTTTTAATCAAACTATCGGTTAAAAAATATGCATCACTCAAAAAAGCAGAAAATTGTGCAAATAATAAGATTCGTATAAGCACAATGTAATAGCACAATAAAGTAATTACAATTAATCTTAATCAAGTTTTATTCGAATTAATAAATAAAGCGTCAAGAGCCTCAAAAAACGACTTAAAAGTAAAATACGTATTTAACAAAACGTTAAATAAAATATTTAACAAAGGAATTTTAGACGTAATGTGAACTTTACGTTTTGCAATCATGTGACGTGTACTTAGATATTTATAGACCTTTAAAGATCGTTTCAATATTTGGTACATTTTCAAATTTTCCGACGAGGTCGGAAGCATTGAAAATATGAAATTTAATATTAAAGCTATACTATTAATGCTCTACTATGAAATTGATTATTAAAGTTATTACTATTGTTAGCATTAAAAATATGAAATTTTGAATTTAGTACTGGTTATTTTGATGGAACCAAATAAAAACTTATACTTTCTGCAGTTTAGTCATAAAAGCTGTTTTACGAGTAATCACCTTTGAATGGACAAAAGTAAGTTTTATACAGTAAATATACCAGCTCTTTAACCTTTCACAGACCAATGTTCCCAATTGAGAACATCGAGTTAAACATTTATTTCAAAATTAAATTTTATCAATATATTGACTTGAAAAAAATTAGCATATATAGTCAAAAGATTACTTGATTTTTTTAAAAAATAGAATTTGCTTTCTATCATTAGTGGAGAACTGGATGAAAAAGAAAAAAATTGCCATTTTCATAACTTTTTACGGAACTATCTTGATGCATCTTCTCTCCCTTCAAAATTAATTCACCCCTTTACATAAATTGAAAAATAGATGTTTAATTTATTCATAATATTTCACTTATTATTTTATCTACCAATACAGGTATACTCAAAGTATAGCCCCTGAAGTTTAGTCAGAAATGACCAATGTTCGCATTTGGGAACACTGTGAAAATTGGAGATACAATTTCTTCAACATTTAAATGACTAATATACTTTAACTTAAGCATTAGAAAACAAAATATGCAAAGAACTAATTTAAAATATGCCTGGATTTCAATGCGGTCTGTTAAAGGTTAAAGTATTTTTTATTTCGTAATATTCTACTTTTATCTGTCTATCTACAAGGTACATTTAAAAAAAATGTATTTTACTGTAAAATGATATTTTAAACGAGTCCTCTTCGAATCTCCATACTACCAAACGTTCCCGAAGTGTCAAATATAAAATATACGTCTCATTTTTCTTCCGAAAGCTTTGTGATTTCTTTGCAGGAAATTCATAAAATATTATACTTCGGCACGTTACAATTCGACAGAGATTAAATGTATGAAAGGATATTTTTTTTAAACAGAAATACTTCGCACTGTTAAACATTCTTTTTATGTAAAAATAGTCATGTTTAAATATGTGACATTAGGAATTTTAAAGCGAGATAAGAAATATTGAGATACAATGACATAATTTTTTTAAAAATGGCATACAATTATATTTATAACATTTTTCAAACAATACATTCATAATTTCCCCCAAAATTAAACTAATACAAAATGACATTTTACAGCAAACGCCTACACATCAACACCTACGCGTGAACGCTAATACACAGATAAAAAAAAAAGAAGAGAAATAGAAAAATAACGAGGCCTTAGAGGCTCGAGAGAACAGAAATAGCACAAAACTTAAAACTGCTTTTTCGATTAAATTAAAATAAGGCTTTTTTTTTTAACGTGTCTATTAAAGATTTCATTCTTTGAGATTGCATAAACAATCGCTTATTTCCTAGTAAACTTCGGCATTCAAACATTTTTTGTTTTAAACGATTATAGTTGTTGCTAAGGTAGAAGCAGGTTTTTCTTTAAAGAAAATACAATTATCTTTTAAAATTGTATTACCTAAAGAATTTTTTATTCCTGTAGACATTTAAAAATACATACACAAACTTAATGACATTCTTTCGAAACATTTTGATTTTTTCTTATTATTATCAAATGGTTTAAACATATTATGCGTTATGAGTAAAAAAAATTAATTAAGAATATATATAATTATATATATATATATTATATATATATATATATATATTTATATAATATATATATATATATAAAACTAATAAGTAAAACACAAAACATACTACAATAAGACATACCTCGCATAAAAATATAACAGCTATAAGCAAGAATTAGAAACCACATTTTGAAAAGATAATAAATAAATAAAAAATAATAATAATAATAAAAGCTAAGCCAAATAAAGTGCAAGAATTATTGTGAAATTAGAATGGAACGGAAATTAGAACCACTGTCACCATCTTCAGGGGCCACAAACAGTGGATTATAATTAAAAGCAAACCAAATAGTAGGGTTTCGGTTGTATGGCATATCAAAATAGATATTAACTCCACACGTTATGGGCCCTACCCTACTATATAAAAAGGAAAGAAAAGGAATCAAAAAGATAACAAAAATAGAAATAGCAATTATAATCTACATACCAGACTTGAGCACATGGTAATCTTAGTGAACACAAGTAATATGTGTTGCCAATGTTAAGAAATGTAAAAAGTGAAAAATGGTGTTGCTACAGAATAAAAGTGTAAAAGTGGAAAGAAGAATGTATAGGTGTTGCCAAATACTAAAAGGTAATATTATTATACTTGAATAGTATCCAGGTATATTAATAAAATTAAATATATATAGAATAATAATAAATTAAAATTATTGAATAGCCAATTAAATATAGCATATTGTTTTAAAAAATATAATGATCATTATTAGTGACAAAGTATCAATAATAAGTTATTGTATGACAGAAGATTAATCTAATAAATTTTAAAAAATGTTTAGGACAGAATAATCACAATATAGGAACCCCCCCCCCTTTTTTAATATATATATATATATAATAGGTGGCTTTTCAAAATTATTTTTGTTTTCTCCGTTTTTATTAATCAATGATGTTATCCATAATAAAATGCTCCTTTTTTACTATTTTGTATCAAAGTTTGTTGTAATTTGCACTGGAGAAAGTCCAAAGTTTTTATACGTGTTTATCAAAGACAAATTCATTTTAATTATTTTTGCCTGTTTTTGGCCATAAGAAGGAATTTACAAGGAGGAAAAAGTCTATTTACGATTAATTTACACGTGCTGGAAAGTTAATTATAAACAAGTATCTTCCGTTTGATAGACGTTTATATAAACATCTATCTCCTTGTGTTCTTACGAAACCTTCAAAGATCCAAGCTGGGATGTAGCACTGAACACAGGCGATCACATCACTGTTTCATAATTTCAATGATGGAAGTGAGAAGTATAAACATGGCTCCAACAGGAATTTTGAATATAATATCCTGATCATCTTAGGTACTTAGCTGTCGGACTTTCTTGTAGAGTAAAAATAAATTTAGTTTTCCCTTATATCGGGACGTTCTGCTCGGTAATTCTTAAACTCTTGGTAATAATATATTATTTTAAACTTTATACCTTGCTCAAAATAGCAGACATCGCCTAGATACAGAAGGCCTGAGGAACAGAAGGTTTTACGTCATCAATAGGTCTTCTAAGATAGTTTTATTATCACAAAGTAAAACTATATAAAATTTCTGGTGAATGATACAAATTTTAGAAAATATCTTAAGCTGAAGATAAAAATTAAAAAACTTTTCTGATAAAAAATAATTTATCATGATGTATTTCTATATCATATTATATAGTTAGTGATAAAAAAAATTCCTGTTTATCGTAAAACTAAATCTTTTACCTTAAATCATGAAAATGTTTTATGATGCAGTAAATTCACGATAAAATTTGAATACTTTTACTTTGTGAAAATAAATGTGTGATGACGTCATTTTCGTGGACCTAGTGATGACGTAAAACTTTCTGTTCACAGGCATTGTATATCTAGGAGGCGTTGATACAGCCCATTGAAATTTACACCTGTAATGATTCTCTAAGCTCAAAACTTTTTAAATATAATAATTCTTACTAAATTTTCAACATATTCTAAAGTGTTGTACCAAAACTGGTATTGCATTACGTTGTTATAAAAAGTTCAGGTGGGGGTAATTATGACCATCGTACTGGTAATGATGACTATGGGATTTTTTAAAAATGTCATCCATAAATGATAAGTTCGCAAAAATATTACGCATAAAGCTTATAATGTGTTTACCATGTTAGGTGTCTTTCATCTTTAACTTCAAGTATTTTAAAGTCAGCAGTGACTGAAAACCTGGCGGCATATAAAAGTTTTTAAGTAAATGGATTGGGTTGTTCAGTGTTTGAAGTTATTTGGTGCAAAAGGGAAATTTTTTCACGAAAGCTAATACACATGCAGGCTTATTTTGTAATGTATTGAATAAGCTTCTGACATGTTTTTGGTTTTTCTAAAATAGTTAAATACTTTATAAATCATGGTCATAACCACCCCACTATTTTTTAGAAATTATTAACTCATTAACGCCCTGTTATCTATTTTTAGACCGTTTTGTAATTTTGTTAGTCACTGAAATATTTAAGCATTAATTTATTTTCATACTTTAACTTTTCGAATAACAAATCTGGTTTCTACAAAATTCTTAGCGGCAACAAGTTTAAATGATAACCTTTTCCTGTCTTATTCATATATTTAGGAAAAGGATTACGTTTTTCATACCACACAAATGTCGGAAATTTATTTATCACTTCTGGCATCGACATAAATTTGAGAACGTACTGAAAAAAAGTTGGCCCCTAATCGGTTAATAACCATAATAGAAATTTGACAAAGCTGAAATTTCAAAAAGTGACCATAATTACTCCAGGTCCAACATTGCAGAATTTGACGCAAAAAGACACTTCTGTTGGAAATTGCTTTAAAATCAATGCGCTTGGGAAGAATTACCTTTATCGTTTTAAACTGGACATTTTTTTCGGGTTTTATCGAACTTTATTTTCAACCACTCCCTGTAAGACAGGAACGTGCTTGATAAATTTCTAAAAGCAGGATAAAACATCAAAGAATTAAATAAAAAAAATAAACAAAATGCACTTAGAATACATAAAATTCACTTATAGAAACTTTTCATTGAAACAGAAAAACAAAAATAACTCATATTTTAATAGCTGAGCTACGAAACCCTCTGCAGCCGTTCGAGCATTCAATATTTTCGGCATACATCAAAAGTGAAGTGCTTCATATTATAACTACTTTAGAAACATGAATTTTTTTAGAAATCACATAACTGTCTGGCCTTCATTTTCGACAAGCGGTTTTTTTCTTTCCAGCTCTTCAAAAGCATACGTGGAATAATATCGAATAACGTTTCCGAGTATGAAAAGAAACTTTGAAAACGTCCTTCAGACGGAAGTGGATTGATCAATATTTTCCATAAAAAAGTTTTGATTTTACTTCTTGCTTCGGAAAGGATTTTATTTTTAAGTCTTGTTCAGTAGTAAAATGCTCTGAAATGTCAGGTGAAATATTAATATAAAGATACCTTTATCAATTTTCTTAAATTTTGAAATTTCGTCTCATGTATACAGGATAGTCTAGAAATAGCTGTCGTAAGTGTTAAGGGCACCACAACCATTCAGAATTACGTGCCAATCCGGGGTCGTTTTTTTCGTGCACCTGTTAATAATCACTTTGTAAAATCTACGATAGTGAACTTAATTAGTAATTTTTAACTCATTTCATTTTGATGAAATTATGACCATGGAATTTTTTTTAAATGTCATCCATAGATGATAAGTTCGCAAAAATATTACGTATAAAGCTTATAATGTGTTTCCATGCTAGGTTTCTTTCATCATGAATTTAAAGTATTTTAAAGTCAGCAGTGACTGAAAAACTGGCGGCATATAAAAGTTTCTAAGTAAATGGATTGGGTTGTTCAGTGCTTAATGTTATTTGGTGCAAAAGGGAAAAATTTTCAAGCAATCTAATACATATGTAGGTTTATTTTGTAATGTGTTGAAAAAGCTTCTGGCATGTTTTTGATTTTCTAAAATAGTTAAATAGTTTATAAATCATGTTCATAACCAACCCCACTAGCCACTTTTTAGAAATTATTAATCCATTAACGCCCCGTGATCTATTTTTAGACCGTTTTTGAAATTTTGTTAGTCACCAAAATATTTAAGCATTAATTTCTTTTCATAGTTTAACTTTTCGAATAACAAATCTGGTTCCTACAAAATACTTAATGGTTTAATAAACATAATAGAAATTTGACGTTAATGGTTTAATAAACATAATAGAAATTTGACAAAGCTGAAATTTGCAAAAAGTGACCATAATTACCCCAGCAGATCGAACATTGCCGAATTCGGAACAAAAAGACACTTCTGTTGGAATTTGCTTTATAATCAATGCGTTTGGGAAGAATTACCTTTATCGTTCTTAACTGGACATTTTTTTTCGGATTTTATCAATTTTTATTTTCAACTACTCCCTGTAAGACAAGAACGTTCTTGATAAATTTCTAAAAGCAGGATAAAACATCAAAGAATTAATAAAAAAAATGCATTTAGAATGCATAAAATTTACTCATAGAAACTTTTCATTGAAACAGAAAAACAAAAATAACTCATATTTTAATAGCTGAGCTACGAAACCCTCTGAAGCCGTTTGAGCATTCAATATTTTCGGCATACATCAAAAGTGAGGTGCTGGAGTGCTTCATATTATAACTACTTTAAAAACATGGATTTTTTTAGAAATTACATAACTGTCTGGCCTTCATTTTCGACAAGCAGTTTTTTCTTTAAAGCTCTTCAAAAGTGTATGTGGAATAATATCGAATAACGTTTCCGAGTATGAAAAGAAACTTTGAAAACGTCCTTCAGACGGAAGTGGACTGATCAATATTTTCCATAAAAAAGTTTTGATTTTACTTCTTGCTTCGGAAAGGATTTTATTTTTAAGTCTTGTTCAGTAGTAAAATGCTCTGAAATGTCAGGTGAAATATTAATATAAAGATATCTTTATCAATTTTCTTAAATTTTGAAATTTCGTCTCATGTATACAGGATAGTCTAGAAATAGCTGTCGTAAGTGTGAAGGGAACCATAACGATTCAGAATTACGTGCCAATGCGGGGTCGTTTTTTCAGTGAACCTGTTAATAATCACTTTGTAAAATCTACGATAGTGAACTTAATTAGTAATTTTTAACTCATTTCATTTTGATGAAATTATGACCATGGAATTTTTTTTAAATGTCATCCATAGATGATAAGTTCGCAATGGTGGGTAAAGCACCGTACTATGGTTTCGGATTCAACTCCCGGCGATCCGGGTTCGATCCCCGACTGGGCGTGGTTGTCGTTTGTCCGTCTCTTCATAGGGGGAGACGTTGGTCCACCTACTAGGCGCTCCCATAATAAAGTGGCCAACAATCCCGGCCGGTTGTGGCCAAAGCCTTCCAAGGCAGCGGCCGGCCATTGGAACAAAAAATAACGATAGTGAACTTAAATTGGTAATTTTTAACTCTATTTCATTTTGAATGATATAATTTTCCGATGATAAAAATATTTATTGTAAAACTTTACGATTAACAATATTTGTAGAGTGATTATTAAGAGTTTTATGTAAAACGACATTTCAAGACCAATGGTGAAGCGGTTAGCGCATTGTGCTTCTGTGTCATAGATCCAGGGTTTCATTCGCCGCGTTAGGCCTGGGCCATCGTGATTCTATCGGGCCCGCTTGAGCACTCCGATGAGTCACCCAAAGACGCCTATAGATGCTCACTTATTGGTTCCACCACGCAGATACGTCATCCAATGGCCAAATCTAACCAATAAGAAACGTTCGTAGGCCTCTTTGTATCACACATTGGAGTGCACAACCAGACCCGGAATAATCGCAATGGCCCCGGTTAGGCTGAGCATTTGTCCCAGACATATGGTTCCGCAACCCTGAACACATGGTTGTAAAGGCGTATTCAGGAGGCGCAAGTCTCGGGCTGTTGCATCAGTGTTTAGTTGTAGAAAGGGGCATTCTTACGCCAGGAACCTCTTTTCGTATGGATACTTACAACAGCCTGCTTGACAGTTGAAACCAGAGACTTAGGTAAAAGACGTTCGCTTGGCGTTCGTTTTACTCAAGGACACCCATATGACTGAAGAAGAACGACTGAAGAAGAATTTCTCAAGGACACCCATACGAATGAAGAAGAATGAATGAAGAATGAAAGTAAATGAAGAGTGACTTGACAATCCATAACAAAACAGTCTTTCAGTGATTTGAAGTACAGTTGCGAAGTTACAAAAAACAAAGCTGTGATAATTGTTCGATTAAGTGATTACTGCCTGAGTGCGGTAACACGTCCCTGAATATTGTAAGTGTCCAGTTCACCGTAAAATATAATCCAGGAACGTTCCTTGGAAATAATGATCTTCTGAAGTCTTCCAGAATTCCAAGGAATGTTTCATGAAAATACCAAGAACTTTACTGAGCAACTGAGAAAAGTTCCACTGAATGGTATTGTTCAGTATAAATTATTCAGTTAAGTTCATGTCATTTCCATGCAACGTTCGTCGGAATTCTAGCGCACCTCAGCTGCCAGTAATTTTCCTGTAACGTTCCTGGATTTTTCTTTCTTTTTCAGTGTGGGACATATTTAAGTGAATTGTGTGCTTTTCAAACGAATCGTGCACGCAATATTCATAGAAGAACAGATTAAACAGTAAAGTTTTCATATGGGTACGTTTATTTTCTGTATGGTATTTGTGCGCAAGTTGTCCCATTATTTCCTAGGAACGTTACTTGATTTTTGACAGTACTCTTTCTGCATAGTAGTCGGGTGTATTGTAATTCCGAATGACTCTTAAAACTCAATGCTCAAATGTTGGATTGGATCCTTGTGGTTCTTACAAACCTCACACTTAGGGACACACAGATTCCATTCGGAGAGTTTACAGGGAAGACGAACGGGTGCAGCCAGTGTACCAACTTCCTTACTCTTTAAGTTTTTCTCGGTCTATACAGCGGGGCCATCCTGATTCTACCGGGTCTGCTTGTGCACTCCGATGGATCATACAAAGAGTCCTACGGATGCTCACTTATTGGTTCCAGCACTTACATACGTCATCTAACGGCCGAATCTAACCAATGAGGAAACGTCCGTAGGCCTCTTTCGGAGTGAACAAGCAGGCCGGCAGAATCACGATGGCCCCGTCTACGGTCAAGTTTACAGACACGATCACCTAGAATGTAGACATTCTGTCGTAATTGCGCTGGTGGACTTGTCAAAGATGTGACAAGCAGCTGCAATAGCGCTTTGTATGTTGCTGAGTTCCTTTCGTTTCAACACATGGGGACTCCTCTAATGATTGGAACAAACTTGAAGGGGAGGTAGGGCACACAATTAAGAAACAGAATCGCATATCAATGCGAGGACGAAAAACCATTTTCATATACCTGTTAATAATCACTTTGAGAAATGTATTGAAGTGTTCGGGTAATTTCTTTACCAAGTCTCATAAAAAATGTGCTTGTCTCCAAAAATTTCATCAGTGAAATGAAATAGAAGTTTTGAACTATCAATTTAATCACGTGCTTTCTGAGAAAGATACATTGGATTTTGACAAACAATGGTCGGGAAGTTCGTTATTATTTCAGCTTTTGTCCAAAAGACCCATTTATGCCTAATGTGGACGGCATTTTCGCTATCAGTCGAAAACTTTATTTATTTCTCCTAGCCATTATTCAAGAGTATTGAACCTCAACCGCATAAAATATTTTAACATGACCATGTACGACGTTGACATTTCAATTTTTATACATAATGATTTTAAAAGACATCATTCCTTGTTTCAAAAGTTTACATCAGAAATTTATCTATAATTGTTGGTATCAGCAAAAATCGAAGTCGCAAAAATATATGGGCACAAATAGGTTAAGGATATGAAGATAAATATATGCTGATTTAAGCCACTTTTCAGTGGCTCTCGAAGGGAAAAAATTACGTGAAAGGATTACTTTTCAGGGACCTAAAGCAAATTAGAAACACTGATTATCAAGCATGATTTCATAAATACACAATACTTCTACTATTACTGATCTAACTTCAGTAGCGAAACTGACGCTTGCGGAAGCGCTCTCATCCTTCAATATTCCATTTGTTGGAAGAATTATGATATGCGAGCACTGTAAATTAAGTAATGGCAACGTAGGTATGAATAAAGGTAGGTTTAATGAACTTACCAGTACAATTGAATTATATTCCTCTTATGTAATCACCGGCAAAGTTTGACAAGAAAATGATATCAGAAATTCATCTACTATTAGAAGAGATTTCTAACCCTGCATTGCATAAGATTCACTCTAAAGACTACCATAAACTCAGGCATGCTGTGGGATTCTATGGAAAATCCGGCAGGCATTGTACGGTAGTGCTTGCATAAAACAATATCACGCATGTGCAAATACACCTTTAAATAATTGAACGTGCACTTAACTTACATAGATTAACCAAAGCATGCCAATTAAACAAACATACCTAAATTCAACTTGGTGTTACATTGACATAAACATGCACAATGCTAATGTTAATCCGTCCCATAATGCACGCAAGGCTTTGAAATAGAGAGTTAAGTGTCCCAGATGTTATATGTTAACTTGAGTAGTCATATGTTATTCTAAACATGGACACCAAATGACGCTGACATAATTATTCCGATAACACGGCCCGCAAGGTTTTAGATATAACTTAATATGCTTACCGTTAAATAACACTACACGCTTTGTGTCATATCAGGTTAAATAAGCTATTCAATTTCCTAAGCTTGTGTCGGACTAGTTCTGCTTACCTGCAATCTAGTTATTCTCGCCTATCAAGAATAATTATATTAAGCTTAATCTACTGAGACAAAGACTTAAATTAGTCATCTGAACACGCAACATTTAATAAAAACGGTGTTTTGGGATCAATTGTATGCTTTATATGTTTGTTTCAATTACCATAAAAATTAGTTATTCTTCATTTTCTTTGCATTGGATATCCATTGGCAATAATATTTAAAACAGTGCACTATATTTAATATATTAACTATTGAATACTTTCTTATTACTTGAACGATTGTGAACCCATATTTCAGGTTGTATTTTATGCACTCTTGATATTAAGAGATAAGTGTCTTTCAAAAAAGGATTTACTTACGTATATGCTAAAAATATGACAATGAGATGATAAATAAGATGAAATACCGGTTTACACGAATCATGTGCTTAGTCCCGACAGAAAACTATTGCTTATATTTTGCAAGCTTATTTGAAGGACTACATTCAACGTAGTATAAAGCCACAAAGTTTACACAATAGGAAGTAAACGTTACCTTCTACTATGAAGGGACGTACAAGTTAATACCCTACTCTAAGCCTAGAATCAGACCTGGACTCAAGGTATCATAGATGTGCTGCGTTTAAGCAAATATTATATTATTCTTCAACTGTATACATGCCTTTTTAAAGAAGTTCTCAGCAACAAAACTTATGTCTTTATATGAGAAAAATGTAAGTAAATATTCTACTTTCCTACAGAAATGAGTGAAATTTCAAACAATAAATAGAAGAATAAATTACAAATTTAAATTAAAAACCCTAAGAAATTGCACTTCTAGTTACTCTTTAAATATATTTGTGCCTCAGGTCTTTTATTTTTCGTACATTTACTATTCTTTCAGCCGTAAATATTTAAAGCTAACTTTTATTTCCTTCTTATAATGATGCTACATTAATATTAAATAACATAATAAAATAAATAAATGTAAACCATAGGTAAATAAGAAGAGTTGATTAAGATTGAATTGTTATAAATATTTTAAATGTGTAATAACAATGTTTCAATCAGGTAATGAGGATACATTTTTGCAAAAACTTGTAACCTTCATCAGTGCAAATCATTTATAACTAAACTTTTACGAGTGAGTGTTCGAAAGTTGAATTTAATTTCTGCGAGTATATGCTTTCCATTTTATTTTATACGAGCTGAAGTATCCGTTCTTCGCACGGGAATGAATGGGCTTTTTGATATTACGATTTGTGGTGATTACTATTCATTGTAATAAACAGATATAGCAAAGTGGATATCGCGTTATATTGTGTCCAATAATCATGCATACCGAATTGCAAGGCAATCGTTTGTACGGTGCAGAAGGCCATGCGGCGTAGCGCAATCTAGTGGCGAGTTTTAGCGAAACGGATACGTCGAAAATATTTTTCGCATTCAGATATCGATGTATACGAATTTTCATGACTATCGGCTGGACAGTCCTGAAGTTCATGTGTTGACGCGACATCTAGTGGCAAGTTATAGGAAAATGGATAGCGCCAAACTCTTCCCCGTGTTCAAAAATCATGTATACCTATTTTCATAGCGATTATTTGCACAGTCAAGAAGTGATACACTGCAGGGCCATCTAGTGGTTCAATAAAGTAATGATTTGCTACAGCGCCGTCAAGTGGCGAGTTATAGCAAAATGGATAACGCCAAAATATTCTCATTGTTCAAATAGCTATGTATACTGATTTTCATAGCGACCGTTTGAATGGTCAAGAATTTGGCCTGCTTAAGCGTCATCTAGTGGCGAGTTAAAATAATAATGCACTGCAGTGTCATCTAGTGGTGAGTAACATCAAAAGGAACGCAGTTAGAATATATTCTTCGTGCTCAAATGTGTAAGTATAAAAAATTTTATGCCGATCGGTCGAACGGTATAGAAGTTGATGCTTTGCAGCGCCATTTAGCGGCAAGTTACAGCAAAATGGATAGTGAAAAATATTCTCTGTGTTCTAATATTCGCGTGTACCAAATTTCATCGAAATCGGTTGGACGATATTCGCATAGCAAACGGCTAAACGGAATAGAATTCAACGTTGTGCTGCGGCACCAAGTGGCAAGTTAAGGAAAACGGATAGCATAAAAACCTTCTCCATCATAAAAGACTTAGGTGAACCAAATTTCATCGTGCAACGGTGCTCAACGGTGCTGGAGTTTTTCAACCTCATAAACACATACCAACATTCATTTTTATCTATAACCAGTGTTATTATATATACCAGTCTCAAATAAAATCCAGTTTCAAATCTAAGCCTCGCCAAAGTGTCAACATACGCCATTTTGCAAGAGTTTTTTCAGGGAATCATTCGAAGCATTGACTTAGCAGCAATCAATATGGGAAATGGTACGACCGCCAAAGAGTTATTTTAGAGCCACGCATTTATTTGAAAATTGGAATCCCTTAATACAGCCGATTTTTTTTAAATTATCAACTATAATGTGTTTTATTCATCGTTACTCCGATGTTCTAAATGAGAAGATTTCAATTTTCTGAAATTTGGCGGAATTCCCCCAATTTAAATCAATGTACTCAATTGGCGAGAATTCTGAAGTTAGATCGCCTGAAATCCCTTAATAACTGCATTATTTCTTCACGGATCATTAAAATTTAACGCTGTATTCTAATAAAACCTTTGCACTTGTTTTCAAAAATCTATTTCCTTAAGCTCTCAATAAATTGCGCAAAGCCGAAAACTGTGCAAACCGCTAGAACTCACTTACTCAAAATCCATATTTCAGCCATTTTATTTTTTCGGCAAATTAAAAAGTTTACACATTAGCCTCGGAAATCTTCAATTCTTATTGTTTTGCGTGTAAAGCATTACATTCCTGCTCTGATTTACCATTCACACGATATTATAATTTAAAAAAAAATAACCTTACGAATATAAACTAACAAAAAAAAAATCATTATTATTCTTTTATTTTTACTTTGAGAATTTAAAACTTTTTATTCGGCAAAATCGCCACACATGGCAACCACGATCCTTATTTCACACTTTTTTCACTACAGGGGTTACAATTACGGAAAGCTTTTTGCGTGAAGAGCATAAAAAATCTCTTAAATTCCGGGAACGGGTGGACTTTCAAAGTTTTAAAGTGGACTACGATTTATTCTATATTATTTTACATATCTGTGCTAAATTTCAGGCCGATAGGTCCATTTTTGTGGATTTGTATACGAATCCAATCCACAAACAAACAAACAAACAAATAAACAAACAAACAAACAAACAAACAGAATTTCATTTTTATTTATAAGATTTGACTTTATCTTTGACTTTGACTATTGTGTTTACGACCTTAATTTAAATAAATATTTATATGTTCCAAGTTATTTGACTCGTATTTTCTTATAGCTACCGTCTCCGTTGCTACTGGTCTACAATACTACATTTCGAATTACCATCCTTTGGATTTTTTAACGTTGCCCGTCCTGTTTACGAAAACATGGGATCTGTTGAAGACTATTTCTCTGGTAATTCCGGCACTGAATCTTACGTAACAGCAAGGATGGACTTTCCCTTAACACCTCCGTTGCTGATAGATTTAAGTTTATCTCCAAGTATACC
>JAWZYV010002856.1:0-55746 GCA_038373885.1 Cheiracanthium punctorium | reverse complement strand
TAGCCCACAGACTTTCAATGAATTGAATGCATCCATACACCTCAATGTGTTTAAAGTCATTTGGCTCACCCTGTAAATAAATTCCCAGTCGATTGCTGTCAAAAAATATACTGAAAACAGTTAGATATTACAATAGTTCTAAATACGAAAGTTCAAAATTCTACGGGTTAAAGTTTTAGAGTTATACAAAATACGAAATAATTTTTGGCGCCAAATTTGGCGATATTTCGGCGAAACTCGTCAATATCGACGACATATGACGAGATATTAAGCATGGACCAAACAATGACAGATTATCGCCAAATTTGGCGATATTTCGCCAAAACTCGCCAGAACGTGCAAATGGCGATACTTGGCATGACCAATGACGGCTATCGCCAAATTGGCATATTTGCAAACTCGCCAGTCGACGCAGACGCGAGATTTTGGCATGCCAACAATGACTGTCTACAGTTGTATTATATTGAAGATGTCCATAGACATTAAAGTACTGAAATTCTTTTCGGTGGTCCTGTAAATAAACTCTCCAGTAGATTGGAACCAAAAATCGAGATGCACAACTAGATGTTACAACAATCTTATATATGAAATTTCATAATAGTTTTTGAGATTTGAGAGTTAAATACGCACACACGTACACCAAAAGTCGCCAAGCTTGGCGACTTTTGGCTAGTTCTTGAGGGAGGCACGTGACCGTGGTCGGACCATTACCTAACTTATGTGGTAGGCGTATTGTGCTTGAAATGGATGAATGCCACTAAAATTGCCATTGACCGTAATGTATTGGAAACCTTTTGAGTGTTCCTGTAGCAGAACTATAAATGATAAAGACACTTTTTTTAATGGAGAAATTCATTTTGTAACTCTTAACAGCATATATCACATCTGAGTCGTTTGAAATAGCCCAATACCACTAAAATACGCTGTAATGAATTTCGGCCCATAGAGCGTAATGTATTTAGAATCTTTTGAGCCGCCCTGTAGATAAAATATGCAGTCGAATCGAACCGAAAGTGGAGCGGCACAAGTAGATGTGACAGCAATCCTAAGTATAGAGTTTCAACATTCTACGCCTAATAGTTTTTGAGATATGCGAGTTTAATGAATTTCGGCCCATAGTGCGTAATGTATTTCGAATCTTTTGGGCGGTCCTGTAGATAAACTATCCAGTCGAATGGAACCGAAAGGGGAGGTGCACAACTAGATGTTACAGCAATCCTAAATATAAAGTTTCAACATTCTACGACCAATAGTTTTTGAAATATGCGAGTTTAATGAATTTCGCACCATAGAGCGTAATGTATTTTGAATCTTTTGGGAGGTCCTGTAGTTAAACTACCCAGCCGAATGGAACCAAAAGGGGAGGTGCACAACTAGATGTTACAAATATCCAAAATATGAAGTTTTGACATTCTACGCCTAATCGTTTTTGAGATATGCAAGTTTAATGAATTTCGGCCCATAGAGCGTAATGTATTTCGAATTTTTTGAGCGGTCCTGTACATAAACTATCCATTCGATTGCGACCAAAAGGGGAGGTGCACAACTAGATCATAGAACAATCCTAAATATCAAATCTCAACATTCTACGACCAATAGTTTTTGAGATATGCGAGTTACACACATACGTACGTACGTACGTACAGACGGCATGGAAAAACTGGCCACAATAGACTCGCGCTGGTCAAAATGAGTTGCAGACGCGTTTATATGATCGTGCATGCTAGCTTACGATGAGATGCATTGAAAAAATTCTTAAAATTAAATTTAGAGGTAGTCAAAATCGGTTTTTTCGTCGAAATTTGGCCCCCAAAATTTTTCGGGATCACATTACTTCCTTATACTACGTACAAGGAAGTAAAAAACTGTCAACGCATTAATAGTACGCATGGACATGTAAACATCAAAGTAACATGAGGGAGTGCATGATTTTAATTTGTCCTATGTCATGGATGCAGGACCTAAATCCCGTCCTGAACACATACTTTGAAGCTCCGCAAACGGTAAACAAAAGGTTCAATTAAAAAATTAGATAATGCATTGTCATCGTTCCAAACAATAATGAATTTTATTAAAATAATAAAATCAGCATAAAATCTAATTAAGTGAGCAATAAGTGCGTATGTAGGCGGAAACCTGCTTCTCAAGTTTACGCCCACTTCAATTGTAAGAATGGTTATAAATTTCTGTAGATAAGAAAGACAGAGTTTTAAGCTCGACAAAAAGGAAAGAAAAAATTTCAATAAACATAGAAGAAATATAGGTGGCCCCATTTTTCTCAATAAATCCCTAGAGTAATGACTCAATCTTTTAGAGAAACTCATTTTCTATTGTGCTTAAATAAAACGCAATGAAAAATTTTCCTTTTTGCAGTTTTACAGTGCTCAGTAATTTTTTTCATTTATTTAAATAATAGATTTTTTTTATACAAGCAGAAGGAAAAGAATTCATTGCTAATTTTGGGGGCGTGACCTAAAGAAAAAAGGCGAAAAATCTGAAAAGCTTAGGGATCTGGTCGAAATTCATTTGTAACTGCATTTTAACAATATCTTTTTTCAACGATTAACCCTTTCGCTTGGACTGCATCTTATTTCCGGCATTTGGAATTTAATTTAATTTTAAGCATCCGCCCTTCTAAGAAAATTATAACGCCTACTTGCAAAATAAATTTTATTTTTTTTAAATTTTCGACAGGTCACTTGCTGTGGGGAGAAGGATTTTTTAAAAAAATAATGTTTTATTTCTGATAGATTCCTCAAAATTCTAACTTAATAGGGAATATGATTGAACTGAACTATGTGAGGGGTTTTTTGGAGTTACCAGGCTAGAAGCTTTACCTTCCTCCACAGCGTGTAGTTGAACGTCTGTACCTGTTCATCGTGCAGTAGAAAGGTTCTCAAACAGGACGGGGAGTTAAACATTTCTTTTTTCAGCTGCCCAGGTAATTGTAGTGGCTTAAGAACCATTCTATCGCGCCTTGGGTTCGGGTTCAAATCCCGGCTTGGGCGTGAATGTCACCTTGTACGTCCCTTCCTAGGCGGTAAAGTTTCCCCTCCCCTCACTGGGTGCTCCCATAATGGAATTGCCAGTCATTCGGGCCTTAGTAGCGGCAAAATGCTTGATGAGCAAGTGCCCGCCCATTGTGGCGAATCCATTTCTTTTCTTCAAAAAAAGTGATACAGTAAAACATCGCCATAACGATATTCGATACAACGATAAATCTCTCTATAACGGTAAAATTTTTCGGTTCTGCGGGATTTCTATACAATATAATCTCTCCTCCATATAACGATACATCCCTCTATACAACGATAATTTTACTGAGTCCCTAAGCATCGTTGTATCGAGATTTAACTGTAGTAGAGAATTTTCTAATTTTGGTAAACTAATTGTGATAAAATAAGTATGCAACTAATTGGGAATATTTGTATATCTTTCTTCTTTGCCTCCATTATTAAACCAGTATGCTTGGCAAAATTACAAACTCAGTTGCAAAATTTTAAAATAAAAATTATGATACCGATTCTTTTCCTTGCAGACTTCACTAATGGCACAACACAACTGCTAAAATTTTTGAGTAAGTTGATTAAAGCAAATATTCCGCAGCTTTAAGAAAATTTCGCCTTCCCCGGAAAAAAAAAAAAAAAAAATTAGTTAGAATTGCCCTGATTATCAGCTATTATCTAATCTACAGAGACTGGTTTTTTTACACATATTAGTTGAAAGTTTTCAACGCCATTTAATTGAAAAACCGCAGAGCTACGCAATTAATGTGGGTGGTCCCAATTTCAGTACCGAAGGAACTGCTGCGAATAGTATTGGTTTAATACTAATCACTTCAAAACACTTACTGCAGCGTTTGCGAAATTCCCTATCATGATTCGTTATAAAAAATTTAACCCTTTCAGACTTATCTTGCACAATTGAGGACCCAAAAATTACCTATACTATCGTGCAGCGAATGAATGTCCTAATTTATGCCATATTAAAAAAAAATCGAAAACTTAACGATTGAGATTTTTTTTAAATCCCAAATTAAACCTCTACTGAAAAATGAAAATAAATTAGACAAAAAGGCATTATTCAATCAGATCTGAAAGCTTTAATTAATTCTTTTAAAAAATCGCTCAACCAAATTCTAGAGTATAAATGCCTTAGTCAGAGAGTTCATCAGTTAAAGCTAATAACCATGACGTCTTTTTTGATTAATAAACGGGGTGTTGAAATAACATTTTTGATCCACAAAGCTATACCATTATGAGGTACGCGCCCTCGAATTAAGAGTTGCATCATAACACTAAACGGAGGGAGGGAACGTTTCCATACGAAATATTATTTTGAGAAATGGATCCATTTACTGAAAGGAAAGAAAACGATATGCATTCTGCCATTACAAAATCATAATACACATAAATACAACAAAAATGCACAAATTTCACGACTATTTTATTTCATTGGAGCAAATTTGCACAGTATAAAGGCTATGTGATTTTCGGGCACCCCCTCCAGGGAAGACGGGCATGACAGCACTAATTTGAGGGCGGTAACATTTCCAAAGGAAATACAATTTTGAGAAATGGGTCTATGAAGTCAACCGCTATATCGTTATAAATGCCATTTACCTATTTACTCAGGTATGCCCTGCGATTTAATTTTTTTTTTGTCTGATCAATGCCCTAGAACTAGATTGATGAGGGGAGTGGTTTGATGACTGGTACCTAGGATTTATCGAATTATTTTTTAGCTTTTAGTACATTATCTACATCATTTTAATATTTATTTTCAATAAAACCGTTCAGCTTAAATTTGTTTTTACTTAATTTATTCTTAGAATTTTGTAGTCCATTATAAATGTCTATGATGAATATATAAAAAATAAAGACCGGTATCAATGTTTTGGGACACGTTACATATTTCAAGCAACAAGTTCTGTTCTATCCTGAGAAGTGGACTCTCTTCTAGAACTTTCTACACCAGCTGGACTTTACACCGACGAGCCCAGGGATAAGCGGAGTATTCTACAACAAAAAGGAGGCAGGTTACACTGAACTCACCAGAATTTAACCCTAGTACTTTTAAATATATAAATAGACTTATTTTAAACATTGTTAGAAAGGCAAGTGAGAGTGCTTTGAAAAAGCGGTTGAACGCTATAGGCAGTTCTCCGCGGATATTACAAAGTAGAGTAGCAGTAGAGACCAGAGCGGTATATATGATATTGAATTGGACATGTGGGATATTGATCTCAGGCACTCCCTAGTCTTTCACAGTGCTTACCAGCTAGCACGGAATAAGACGATCACAGATCAGTGACAAAATATTTGGTACGGGGCCTGATTAAACATTTCATTTTTGTATTTATTGAAATTGAATATAAGCGGCTCAAAATTTGAATAGATTCCATAAAACTCTCTATTTTTTCTTTGTAATCCATTAAAATGTCTATGATGAATGTATAAGAAATAAAAACCAGGGCCAATGTTTTGGGACACCCTACATATTTCTTCTCTTCCTTTTGTTGTATCTTTCATTTAAACTGAACAATGCATTTAAATGTAAAACATTGGTTCGAAAAGTGGGTAATATTCTGCCCTCTCCTTTACGGCTACACCAGCGATGCCACACACAGTGAATTTGGACACGCCTTCCACGAAAAAAACAATGTTTCATTTGATTTTGAATAAAAAATACTCACAAATATGCCTCCCTCGAAGATTGAAGAATAATTTTCCAATGCAATATGCGGATAATTAATGATCTTGCTGTGTTGTCATGAAAAACACTAATGGACCCAGATTTTTTTGGCGCTGGGCTAATTAAAAGAAAATAGAAAGAGAGAAAGAAAATTTGAATTCACATAATGAAAATTTAGAGTAAAGCTATCTGTTACCTTTAAGTATTGTGAATTATTTTCACAGCGGCTGATTGATATAAATAAAAAATTAAACTCATTTGATTTAAGACAACAGACGTACTAGAAAGTTTTTCTTTTAAAATAACTATGTGATCTTTTTAAATGTAATTTTAAATTTGTTGTTCGATAGCAATTCAGTGACATTTCTGGGTCATGTATAATTTTTCTAAGTTCTTAAATATCTTGAACGATACTGATTTTTTCAGCTGATTGAGCTTCCTCCAATCTTGATTATGTCCATCAATATAGGAAAACCCGCCCTGTCTGACTGTCTAAAATTGGAGTTTACTGGAACACCTATGCTAGAGCGTCATATTTCCAGTATGTAGATTCCAAGATTTCGCCGAAAGCTACCCGAAAATACCGAAAGTTTCCGAAGTTACCCGAAAGGGTTGAAAATTAGTACAGACCAAGAAAATTAGTTAGTCAGGCAAAGGAACAGTTAGTGAAGGGCGAAGGTTTCATATTGAGTTCCTTGTGGTTTGGTTTGTTAGAAATATAGGCATGGCCTCTTCAAATTTTTATGAGCCAGGCTTTCCGTTTACCTCCGAGGTGGTTGAAGTGAGTTTTGCCTGCGTTCTCCCAGACAGGAGCTTAATTCTTTTATTTTAAATCTTTCAATCGAGTTTCATACTTCTGGATTTGTTTTTCGATTGCTAGTAGCTGTCTGTTAACATACAGAAAAAATCTTTTCCGAATCTTACATCACGGTTCCAAAGACCAAGCATGTATCAGAAAAATTTTTAAAAAGGGCACAATGAAGCAAAATCTTATCAATGTTTCCTTCGGATGTGGTGCGACTAAAGCCTCTCTCCTTCTACCGTCGAATCGCCATCGATGAAAAAATAAGAAAATCAGTCCCATTATCACTCCTGAAATTGAGTGCCATTTATGTAACAATTTATTTGTTTACTCAAATACCATGGACACGTCCAAATACATTACTATTCTTTCATTTATTTATTTTTCGTTGCAATGTACATTTTGCTTCAGGACCTTTACCATTTATAAAGCGGATGTGAGTGCCTTTTATCTATTTTACGTGATGCTAATTGAAACAAAATTATAAACTGGTTTGTTAATTGGTTAATTTGAAACAAAATTAAACTTTCAATAATTCCACATGCTTGTCTTTTCCAACTCAGTATATTTATCTTAAAATTACTTATTAGAATTAGTATCTTATTAATCATATCGTCGGTGTTTTAAACTTGTTGACGCGGCTTCAGGAAGTTCAATCAAAATTTATGTGTCCCCCCCTCCTCCTAAGTGTACGATAAACTGCTGACTTGAGGAGGAGGAAAACAAATCAACCAATTAAACTAAAAAAATAATATAAAATCAATACAAACCAACTAAAGAACAAATTGGATAACCTGCAGCTATAACGTTACATAAAAATTTTACTTTAAAATATTTTTATCTCCTCAGTGGACTTGAAATTTTTCAGAATCTTTTTTTCAGCTTTTAAGTTAGAAATATAAATGTCCATATGTACTTCATCATTCTCCCTTTTTTATTTTTAAATTTTAATTCAGTGGTTAACCTAATAAAGAATTTTCCCCGAGAATCGTGGGGAAAATGCTACCATTTCCTTAACGAGCTACGCCCCCGATATACTACAAGATTTATCTAAACTCACCAGTAATGCGATAAGAAAACTCTCATTAATTTTTTTTAGATACATAAATTACCTCTTCGTGTAAATTTTCAGTGTGTGTAATGCAAATATTACCGAAAATTGGGGGGGGGGATGTCGCTTGCAATGTGAGAAATATCGGTTATCGTCCCTCCTTCAGTTACGCCCCCATTAAAGTAAGCAATTTATTCGAATGCACGTGTAGAATTTAACATGCCTTCTCCAAAACCCGCACGGCGATTTTTCCATGGAATATAAGTACAGTAGACTCTGGATTGTCCGGCCTAAAAAATTCGAGGAATTTTGGAAACGGCCATGACCTACATGCCGTGTACTCAAATTTTGCACACGGCAACATGCGGACTCGTCAAGATGATAATTTTTAGCATAAAATATGTATTTTGATGGATGCAAAACCTCAGTACCCCTCGGTGGGACTGGGGAACACTCAAGCAGCAGAAGGTCGCGAAACATCCATTAACGCGCACGTTCAGAGAGCGTTCACTAATGTTTCCGAGAAAATTGTTCGGACAGGATTTATTTGCAAACGGTACGCACTGTATACATAAAATTTTCTCTCATCTTGTCAAATAATTAATTATTATTTTTCTTTATGCAATATTTGAATAAGAATAGGTCATTTTAATTATGTACACTATCTGGCCAAAAGTATCCGGACACCCCTAAAAAATGTGGTTTTGGTGGGTACCACAATTTGATGCTTAATCGAAAGCTATAAAAATATCGGTAGTGGTTTGTCAGGTTGTATGTATGCGTTTGTGAAGCAATAATTAAGTCAAAGGAGCTTAGTGAGTTTGATTATGGCAGTATAGTAAGATGCCATCTTTGTGGAAAATCAGTTCGTGAGATTACGGACTTTCTAGAGAATTCTAAATCCACTCTGAGTGATGTAATTGTGAAGTGGAAACATCGAGGAAGTGAAACTGCAGAAAAACGGATGGGTAGGCCGAAAAAACTTAGTGAGCGCAGCCTCAGAACTCTGAAAAAGGTAGTGAAAAACAATCGCAAGTCCTCGTTGGTGGAAATTTCTCAGGAGTTCCAAAGATCATCAGGCTTTAGTGTTTGCAGCAGGACTGTTCGTCGAGAGTTAAGCAACTTGGGATTCCATGGTCGTGCAGCCGCTCACAAGCCGAACATCACTCCACAGAATGCGAAACATCGATTGCAATGGTGCAGAGATCACCGTCATTGGACTGTGGACATGTGGAAGACTGTTCTTTGGGGTGATGAATCTCGCTTCACAGTCTGGTAGTCGGAGGGACGCGCCTGAGTTTGGCGGATGCCCGGCAAACTTTTTTGCGCGACTGAATTGTGCCGAGTGTTAAGTTTGGTGGTGGCAGTATAATGGTGGGGATGTTTCTCCTAGTTTATCCCGAGTCCGTTAGTTCCTATGGTAGGAAACATGAACTCTGCGATGTATGTGGACAATCTCGACAATGCTGCACTCCCAAATCTGTGGCAATATTTCGGGGAAGGCCCATTTGTCTTCCAGCAGGATAACTGCTCCATTCACACATCGAGGCTTACACACACGTGGTTTGATGAAATGGGCGTTCAAAAACTGGAGTGGCCTTCTCAGAGCCCCGATCTAAATCCCATAGAACACCTTTGGGACGAACTGGAGCGCATATTACGCAGCCAGCCAAATCGACCGTTCTCACTCCAAGCACTCACTTCAGCTGTGGTGGACGCCTAGAAGTCAATTCCTATGGCCACCTATCAAAAACTGGTTGAAAGTCTTCCCAGACGTGTGCAGACTGCCATCGATGCAAAAGGGGGACTAACATCATATTAATATGTGCTTCAGGACGCCCCAAGTCCATACCACTGGGTGTCCGGATACTTTTGGCCAGATAGTGTATTATCCGAGTGTATATAGAAAAAATATTGAGTTTGTTAAATCATTTTTATGCGTGTTAGGCTGCACGCAGTGAACCACATATACAAAATAGTTGCTTTTAATGAGTGAATAAATTTATTATTTGTCATTCACTTAGGAAACTTTTGAAGACGTTAATGTAAACAGAGAAGGTCATTGTATTGATGTGTAAAATGTCCTACATGGAAATAAATTATTTTTGTAAATATAGAGGATTATACATAAAAGAACTTATTTTCAACTTGCATCATTTTTATAGAGTACAAGACCCCTTTAAACAGTGCGAGGAGTGCTTATAAGTGATTAAAATAATTGTGTTTGTTTACTTCAAAAAGTCGTACAAACACCCCCATTTGAAAAAAAAAAAGTTGGAAAATTTCCCTTAAGGGAGAGGTCTGGGAACGCAACTCTAGCCTTGAAGTCGGAACTCCACTGCAGTGGAATTTTTAATGCACGCATTTCATGCTTCCAATGACTACCTTGGATCTTTGCATGACGCAAATGATTGAATCGAATTTCAAGATATATCGAACTGAAATAAACCGATATTAGTTTCCGGTTTTCGTTCCGACCCAAATAACGGTTCTTTCCGGTTTTCAGTTCAGTTCCGGTTCGAGTCAGGTGCATTTCGCCAGCCCACCCCCCCTCCCCTCCAAACCGATTTCGATGAAAATGTTTCAGATCGTTTGTACCTCGTTAGTACCCGTTTGTACCAGCAAACTTTTCGTTTGTACCTCATTGGTATCTTCACAATAAGCGTTTCCTTCTGTGTGTGTGTGGGGGGGGGGCGAAATGCCTAGCCCACCCACCAACGAATTTTCAAAAATGAACAATGCCAATCGTTTGTACCAACAAAATTTTCGTTTGTACCTCACTGGTAGTTTAACTATAAGCGTATCTTTGTGTGTGTGTGGGGGGGGGGCTAGCATTTCGCCAGTCTCCCCCCCCCCCACCAACGAATTTTCAAAAATGAAGGGTGCCAATCGTTTGTACCTCGTTTTGCGTATGTAGGGGAAAACCTGCTTTTCAAGTTTACGCCCACTTCATTTGTAAGAATGGTTATGAATTTCTGTAGATAAGAATCACAGAGTTTTAAGCTCGACAAAAAAGGAAGGGGGGGGGGGAAGGGGATTTATAGAGATTTTATCAACACTTTCAACGAAGTGATCAGTATGGTTATGATTTCGATTGGCCTGTCTGTGTACTAACTAACGTAAGTACGCATCGGTAGCTTCGAAACTTACACAGGGTGCTTCCCAATTAGAGGGGCAAACTTGTAGAAAAGAGTAGGATACACCAAGACGGTTCACAATCACGTAGCAATGTCGGGTCAGAAACGTCGTCTCCACGTAACTGAACTGTATCACTTTGGAAGAATTTTGAAGTGTGCGTCTAATTTCTCAATCGAGTTTCGCTAACAATGGGACCGCCTCCGACAATTTCATCGATGAATGAAGAAAAAAAAATTGATTTAGCCATTTTTAATCAAGTGAAATGGCCTCACGATGGCACAGTGGTTATGCCACTGAAAATGGTAGATGGCCGAAGTGCGGAGGTCCCGGGTTCGGGTCCCATCGCGCGGCTGTCGATCTAACGGTCTGGAGTTTTGGTAGGTTTTCTCCACATGTAACGTGAATACACGTTAGAACCCCTTAGAAAGTCCTCCTACCAAGGCAACCCCCCCTTAGGCAGATCGCCCTAGAGTAGCGTTGCCTTAATCACACACAACCAACCGACCAACCAAGTGCAATCTCTTGCATTAGTTCAGAAAACCGTGGTCAGAAGATTCACCATTACTTCTTTTAAAGTGATTTTTGCGACAGAAAACTCTGCTTAACTCTTGGATTCTTCGTTCTAAAGTCCATTGTATGTAGAAAGTTTTAGTAAAATGTCCACTAGTCAGGCTGGAACACAAATTTTATTATTCCTAGAACTTTGTCAAACAATCCGCTGTACAAAATTCACAGGCACTACCGGCCAGTCACTTGCTTTTAACAATCCGCTCAGTACAGAAGCTTCCACAGATGCTATCTTTCTCACACAAAATAAAGCACTTCCTTCCACAGGCAAAAATTCAGGGTGGAAACTTACGAGGGAAATCATAAACAATCCCTCAGGACTCAGCAATGGAGAATTCACATACAGCACTAAAAAAAAAAGCTTCTAAAAACAAGCAAAATATCGCTTACAATAGCACAGTTCTCAGGCTAATGCAGTGAACTGAACGAACGTTCGAAGTCAACTGAACTGTTCGGTCTATGCTGCCTCCTATTGATAGGTTTCACAGAAGTTAGGAGAAATTTCCAGAAAGAGCCATTTCTCGAAGCATCCTCATAAAGCGCGAATATTGATTACGTCATGGAAATAAACATGAGTAATACTAGGCTATTGCGTAATACAAATGGAGGGAAACAAACATTACAGGCCCCATTGGTAGAATCGCGCCATATTTCCGAAATGCTGCATAGTTTGGCGACTGTTGGCGAAATATCACCACATTTGGCGCTCAAAATAAGTCCCCAAAAGTGAAGTTAGCGAATCTTTGACTTCAAAATTTCTCGAGATTTCTAGAAAATGCTCTATTTATCAATAGGGAAACCCAAAAATAAGTCCCCCAAAAGTTACTGGAGCGCATATTACGCAGCCAGCCAAATCGACCGTCCTCACTCCAGCTGTGGTGGACGCCTAGAAGTCAATTCCTATGGCCACCTATCAAAAACTGGTTGAAAGTCTTCCCAGACGTGTGCAGACTGCCATCGATGCAAAAGGGGGACTAACATCATATTAATATGTGCTTCAGGACGCTCCAAGTCCATGCCACTGGGTGTCCGGATACTTTTGGCCAGATAGTGTATTATCCGAGTGTATATAGAAAAAATATTGAGTTTGTTAAATCATTTTTATGCGTGTTAGGCTGCACGCAGTGAACCACATATACAAAATAGTTGCTTTTAATGAGTGAATAAATTTATTATTTGAAATTCACTTAGGAAACTTTTGAAGACGTTAATGTAAACAGAGAAGGTCATTGTATTGATGTGTAAAATGTCCTACATGGAAATAAATTATTTTTGTAAATATAGAGGATTATACATAAAAGAACTTATTTTCAACTTGCATCATTTTTATAGAGTACAAGACCCCTTTAAACAGTGCGAGGAGTGCTTATAAGTGATTAAAATAATTGTGTTTGTTTATTTCAAAAAGTCGTACAAACACCCCCGTTTGAAAAAAAAAAGTTGGAAAATTTCCCTTAAGGGAGAGGTCTGGGAACGCAACTCTAGCCTTGAAGTCGGAACTCCACTGCAGTGGAATTTTTAATGCACGCATTTCATGCTTCCAATGACTACCTTGGATCTTTGCATGACGCAAATGATTGAATCGAATTTCAAGATATATCGAACTGAAATAAACCGATATTAGTTTCCGGTTTTCGTTCCGACCCAAATAACGGTTCTTTCCGGTTTTCAGTTCAGTTCCGGTTCGAGTCAGGTGCATTTCGCCAGCCCCCCCCCCCCCCTCCAACCGATTTCGATGAAAATGTTTCAGATCGTTTGTACCTCGTTAGTACCCGTTTGTACCAGCAAACTTTTCGTTTGTACCTCATTGGTATCTTCACAATAAGCGTTTCCTTGTGTGTGTGTGTGGGGGGGGGGCTGGCGAAATGCCTAGCCCACCCACCAACGAATTTTCAAAAATGAACAATGCCAATCGTTTGTACCAACAAAATTTTCGTTTGTACCTCACTGGTAGTTCAACTATAAGCGTATCTTTGTGTGTGTGTGTGTGGGGGGGGCTATCATTTCGCCAGCCCCCCCCCCCACCAACGAATTTTCAAAAATGAACGGTGCCAATCGTTTGTACCTCGTTTTGCGTATGTAGGGGAAAACCTGCTTTTCAAGTTTACGCCCACTTCATTTGTAAGAATGGTTATGAATTTCTGTAGATAAGAATCACAGAGTTTTAAGCTCGACAAAAAAGGAAGGGGGGGGGGAAGGGGATTTATAGAGATTTTATCAACATTTTCAACGAAGTGATCAGCATGGTTATGATTTCGATTGGCCTGCCTGTGTCCTAACTAACGTAAGTACGCATCGGTAGCTTCGAAACTTACACAGGGTGCTTCCCAATTAGAGGGGCAAACTTGTAGAAAAGAGTAGGATACACCAAGACGGTTCACAATCACGTACCAATGTCGGGTCAGAAACGTCGTCTCCACGTAACTGAACTGTATCACTTTGGAAGAATTTTGAAGTGTGCGTCTAATTTCTCAATCAAGTTTCGCTAACAATGGGACCGCCTCCGACAATTTCGTCGATGAATGAAGAAAAAAAAAATTGATTTAGCCATTTTTAATCAAGTGAAATGGCCTCACGATGGCACAGTGGTTATGCCACTGAAAATGGTAGATGGCCGAAGTGCGGAGGTCCCGGGTTCGGGTCCCATCGCGCGGCTGTCGATCTAACGGTCTGGAGTTTTGGTAGGTTTTCTCCAGATGTAACGTGAATACACGTTAGAACCCCTTAGAAAGTCCTCCTACCAAGGCACCCCCCCTTAGGCAGATCGCCCTAGAGTAGCGTTGCCTTAATCACACACAACCAACCGACCAACCAAGTGCAATCTCTTGCATTAGTTCAGAAAACCGTGGTCAGAAGATTCACCATTACTTCTTTTAAAGTGATTTTTGCGACAGAAAACTCTGCTTAACTCTTGGATTCTTCGTTCTAAAGTCCATTGTATGTAGAAAGTTTTAGTAAAATGTCCACTAGTCAGGCTGGAACACAAATTTTATTATTCCTAGAACTTTGTCAAACAATCCGCTGTACAAAATTCACAGGCACTACCGGCCAGTCACTTGCTTTTAACAATCCGCTCAGTTTCCACAGATGCTATCTTTCTCACACAAAATAAAGCACTTCCTTCCACAGGCAAAAATTCAGGGTGGAAACTTACGAGGGAAATCATAAACAATCCCTCAGGACTCAGCAATGGAGAATTCACATACAGCACTAAAAAAAAAAGCTTCTAAAAACAAGCAAAATATCGCTTACAATAGCACAGTTCTCAGGCTAATGCAGTGAACTGAACGAACGTTCGAAGTCAACTGAACTGTTCAGTCTATGCTGCCTCCTATTGATAGGTTTCACAGAAGTTAGGAGAAATTTCCAGAAAGAGCCATTTCTCGAAGCATCCTCATAAAGCGCGAATATTGATTACGTCATGGAAATAAACATGAGTAATACTAGGCTATTGCGTAATACAAATGGAGGGAAACAAACATTACAGGCCCCATTGGTAGAATCGCGCCATATTTCCGAAATGCTGCATAGTTTGGCGACTGTTGGCGAAATATCACCACATTTGGCGCCCAGAATAAGTCCCCAAAAGTGAAGTTAGCGAATCTTTGACTTCAAATTTTCTCGAGATTTCTAGAAAATGCTCTATTAATCAATAGAGAAACCCAAAAGTTAAGTTAGTTAAGCTCTAGCATTAACATTTCTGGAAATACCTATGTGAAGCAATGAGGGAAATTCAAAATTCCATATATCACGTTCCAGTTAACCGATTTAGATGCAGCAAAATGAAAAATTTAATTATACTCGTAGAATACGACTTTTAAACTATTTTTAACCTTCAGAAGATAGAAGAAACCGAAAAATTCGTAACATTATTGACAGGTACATGAAGACAACGTTTCCGACCCCACATCGCTATGGGACTCTAAACCATCTTGCCGTAACGTACCCAGTGCCACATTACCGACAGGGCAAGCGGGGCAACTGGCCAGGGCCCACAGATTTCAGCGGCCAAAAAATCTTACATTTTACATTTTTATAATCTTACAACTTTTGAAATTACAAAGGTGAAAAATATTTCAAAAGATTTTTTAGGTATAGAACATGGAGGGAACGGGTGGATTTTCAGATTTTGAAAGGAGCTCAGATTGTTTTCTTTCAAGCGGATCGTACCAACGCGTTGTTATGTTTTTGTGCTGAACTTTTTAATCTTCTTGGAGTCATGGTGGTAAAAGTTTTATCTCTTGGAAGGGGTTCCCGGAATCGTTCGAGAATCAGCGAATCAAGGATCAACGTAATTCTATGGTAGGATAAGAGATAAGTGGGAAATGTCCGTTGAAAGAAATGTTCAAAATAAGGTACGAAAAAACGCGATGCTGAACATAAAATTCCTCTTGTTATTTTTCAAAACGGGACACTCGATAAGTTTGTATTACGATCCCCGTATACCAAATAAATTTCGAAGTAGTAAAATGTGCTTCCATGCACTCGTGAGGGGGAAGTACAAAATTGGAGTGCAATATCCTTCAATAGTGTTATGAATATAAATATAGGCTGACTCAAGCCACTTTTCAGTGGCTCTAAAAGGGGAAAATATCACGTCGGATCAGCGCGTTTCAGCGGTCGCACAGAAATTACGATAGAAAACAATTGTTTGTAACTTAAAATTGTTTATTATACTTAAAAATTGGTTTTAACTTTGAAACGATCGTTTTCAAATTGGCGTATAAGCCCTGACCATTTACGTTTAAAAGATGTCTCCGAGTCGCATTATGATGAAAGGCAGAAATTTGTACATCACCTCATGAGTATGAGGGACACATTATACTAACTGAGAATTTTTTTGTGTACGGGGGTCGTGTACAAATTTAAAAAGTGATACTTTTTGAAAATGGACGGGAGAACATTTTCCCGACGCAGTCTCCTTTCCTAGCTTATTTTGGAACATTCTTTTACAATTTACGTTCCCCACTCGTATCTGAGAGATAAGGGATGAAAGCCCGTTAACACCTTTTTGGTACACCGTGTACATCGAGGTTGCTTCATTTGCCAGCAGAGACGGACTCCATTAGTCTTGTATTATAAGTAAGAAAAAGTTCCTCTATTAACCCTTTGAGGCGCAACCCTTTCCCAATGCTGAAAAAGGGCAGCCGTGGCCATCGCTCGACTGAACGACCAGCAAGAGGGCGGACGATCGAAACGTTCATCGCGTGCCACAGATCGAGAGACCCTTTTTTTGACGACAGCTGGCTGTGCCACTGTGGCACGCGATGAACGTTTCGATCGTCCGCCCTCTTGCTGGTAGTTAAGTCGAGCGATGGCAACGGCTGCCCTTTTTTCAGCATGGGGCCATCTATCCAGCCGTTCTCGCATTCTTCCATGTTTCAGCAGACGTCAGTGCTGTTCAAAAGAATCGTGACCATTTTTTGTCGGGAAAGGACGTGGTCAAAAGTAAAGGATTCTCGTGGAGCTCTGTCACCCGCCACTATTTTTATAGAAATCCAATCTATTCTTCGTGACTGGCAACCGTCCAAACGTCAGAGTTGGGTGTTCCCAGAGCGGGATCACTGCGCGTTAAAGGGTTAAAAGGTTCAAAAAGTTACATTTTTAAAATTTGTGTACGACTCCCGTACTAAAAAATTCCCAGTAAGTAAAATGTTCCTTATACGTTAATGAAGTGATTTGCAAAGTTTGAGAATTATGTTATAAAAAGTAAAAGAGATAGGAAGGTAAATATAGGATGACTTAAACCCCTTTCCAAGAGCTGTCGAAGGGTGAAAAACAACTGGGATCATTGCGTTTCAGGGACAGTGCAGAAATGACGAAAGAAAATAATTTCTATGCGCTCTAACGTTAAACGTTCCCATTCAAGTTCATGTATTAGCCCATGATCATCTTTGTTTAAAGCTATTTCTGAGGCTTTTTGTGACGAAAGGCTAAAATTTTGTCCATCACCTCTTTAGTGAATGGGGCACATTTTAGTAATGGGAATGTTTTTTTAAGGGGATCGTACACACGTTTAAAAAGTTTCTTTTCGAAAGTGAACCAGAAAAAATTTTTGTTGACGTCGTCTTTTTCCGCCCTTATTTTGAACTTTTTTTTTTTTTAATTGGCATTTCCGACTTATCTCTATAATAAATAAAGAATGAAAGCCCGTCACCACACCTTTTAGGGACACCCTGTAGAATACCAATGCAAGTTATTACAAGCTCTTCAGGTTTGCGGACAGAGGCGGTATGCGAAAAGTCGCCGAGTTTAGCCACGTTGGGCGATGGATTCAATCTCCTCCTTCATGCTCAAACGATACTTCCGGGGGTGGCGGTTTCAGGTGCTAGGTCTCTCATCTGGAATGTGTTCAAAATGAGGACACCCCTCATGGGAGATAGCTTTGGTCTGCGCAATAGGCGCCCCCTTTTCAATGAAATGACCGTCATCTGCGGCTCTCGAAGCGGTCAAGCCGACAATAGGCCGTTGATCTGGCCATTATTATAAAGAAAAAAAAATGATTGAGATTCTAATGGCAGCGATTCAAAATTTAAGTATTTAAGCGTCTTATTGCCTTTGACCTGTTCGCTCTCCCATTGCGCATGAGCGCAAGCGCTGGACTTCATTGGTAAGCTTGAAACATTTTTGACAGTAACGAAATAAGTTTAGAAAAGGCATTCAAGTTGGAGGAAAGAAGATAAAATTAAAAAACAAAAATAAGTAAACACTTTTTAATTTTTTTTTATTAGCCGAAAATGATTCATTATTGAAAAATGTTTGTTTGCGGGAGCCATGTTCAACAAGTGAGAACGTTCTCGCAAGCCCGAATCCAGTTGCGAATTGTGGAGCCCGAGCTAGGTTCGGTCTGAGTTTAGTATACAGCCAGAGAACACAACCAAAAGGGGTAGGTATTATAGACGAATTTGGGCTCATTTTTTGAAGCCCCGGAATTTTAATCCGAGCCCAAAATTTCAGCTAAAGATAAATAAAATTCGATGACTTCATGGATAGGATACGATGAATTTTGCCCTTTTGTGCAAATGAAAGACAAATAGAGTTGCAAACTCTTAATGCACTTTCTAATTCTTTATATCCATGTTTATCCAATAATAACAATAATAATGTTTCAAATTCTATATTAAAAATTCCGTTGAGTCGTCACATCGGTGTCAAACATTCGTATGTACTTGGATATATTCGATACAGAAAAATAAAAGTCATAAATCTCATACAGTGACATTAAAAAACATCAAATTTAAAACACTTCCAGAAAAGAGATTTTGCATAATACATAAATTTAATAAATTTGCATATAAAAATGTAGTTGATAGGAACGAAATTACTTAAAAAAATATTTTATGATACGATATGAATATATACATCGTTAGCATTTAACTAAGAAAGAGCAGTATATATAATGTGGCCAAAATTTTGAATTAATAGCATTTTAATTCAATTCACAAATGCATGTGAATTTAATTCAATTCGCAAACGCATTTTATGTCACAAATGAAATAGCATAACGCACCCTTTAATAAATTATGTGAAAAAGCTAGCTTTTCACCCATCCATTATTTTGCTGCAAGTGATAACATCACATCAGTGCGTTCATTTTTCCGATGAATCACTTTTTAAAATCTCTTTCAAGGAGTATGCTCAATAAAGGAGACATTTTTCACGAGCCTCAACTCTAGTAGTTATAGCTTGCACATGGCAGGGCTACCTATGGGGGGACCGGGCATTACCGTGGGGGGGGAGGGGTCAATCCTTACTACAGAATTTGATTGACACTAAATTTTACTATAAATAAATACTTTCTAAAATATTTCAATTAGATAACACAGTATTCTTACGAGTCAATTTGCTAAGTTACTCATTAGAGTTTACAAAATTAATATAAATTTTTAAAATTAAAAAAAATTTGAAAATCTTTATGAAATTCAAAAATATTTTTATCGTATGCTATTTTGAGGTACGTATGCCAAAGGTGGGATATGCAGCCCAAATGAGCGTTTTTGCGTAGACTAAAGGTGGGGGGGGGTGTCCAGATCTCCCTAACCACCCCTCCCCTTTATATACGTTCGTGTATAGTACAACCATGTAAGGATTAATATTTTTAAAACGGGAATAATGAAAAGCTGGGGAAGACGCAATAATCATAATCTTCTTCTGTATGAATCTTGCACGAACATGCATAAAACATGAAAATAGAATAAATAAATAAAACTACCGCGTATTTCGCGCTCGACTTTGATGCATCATATCCCCCTCCCCCAAGAAAAAATAAATAAAATAAACAAAATGAAAACAAAATAAACACAAAGGAAAACGGCTGGAATTTCAAGTTCCGAATCTTAAAGAATCTCCTTTTTAGCTAATCATAAGATTTATTACTACGACTGAGAGAGAAAAAGGCAGAGAGTGGAAAAGCCAAACATAAAAATCTGAACGTGTTCCAAGTTTTATCTGTGTACTAGGATGTGTTTTAATGGTCATGCCGAGAGAACTTAAATGACACATACATTTAACGAACTGCCTGAAGAAAGCGGAAGTCAGACCGGGCTTGATGACCATATATATATGTATATAAGCTGAATAATTTCTTTTAACAAAAGAATGGTTTCGATTGGGCGATGTACACTTTCTTCATATGTTAAGATATCGAAGTGTGTATTGCACGCAGTGGTTGTATATAGTGAGTGTTATTTTATGATCTCAAATGGATGTTTGTAAATCTCTTCATATTCCAACCGTTTTTGCCTCCTAGTTCTACTCTCTCCAATAGTTTAGACATAGTCACTTCGGAGAAAACATTATAAAACAGTCTCATCCTGTCTTAGATACTATTCCTTGGAGACCATTTCTAAATTATATCCCATGAGTACGCGTTAGAACCCCTTAAAAAGTCCTCCGCCCAAGACAGCCGCCACCCTAGGCAGATGCTCCTCTCGTGAAGGCTTACCATAACACAAACGCTAAATTATATCCCACAGATCAGGGGTCGATCCGGGAATTTTTTTTCCCAGGGTCCCATTTTTGTGAAAATTGCTTATTTTTGTGAATTTAAATACTTAATTTTGTGTATTTCAACATTTATTATTGTGAATTTTCGTACCAATTTTTAATAAAAGACACTTTTTTGTTTAAAATAATTGATAAAACAAATTAAAATGTAGTATAGAAAGCCAGTGAAGTTCCGTTTTCATCGATTGTATTTTCGTGTAGGGGCCGCAAAATGGACCCAATTTTCGTCTGCATTGAACCCTGCAGATTCATGATTGCCCATTTATGCTGACGACTTTTTCAAAAGACAGTGGTTGCATTGGGTTCTGGTGCCTATTGCAAAAAACTCTCACTGTCTGTGGGTCTGGAAGATTCCAATTTCGATGCTCAAACAGACGCAATATGGCAAATGCATGAAGATTATCTGTCTACGGGGGTGGGGATGCCTTGGTCGCTGAACTTTTTAAGGGATTTTAACGCGTATTCACGTAACATCGGGAAAAAACGGACTCAAATTCCAGATCGTTAGATCGACAGCCGCGCGACAGGACCGAACGCCGAGCCTTCACATTTCAGTCTCCAATAAATTAGATATTTTCTCTTAATACAATTTTTCAAGTTTGAAATTTTTAGCATTTGAGTGTTATTAAAACCAATCAGGATTTTTAACATCGACATAAATTGTCAACACGATTTGTCACGGCGAGGCACTTTTCGAACGTGTCGAAAGAGTGCATAGCTCCGGGGGGGGGGGAATAAATTCGCCAAGGTTTGCTATTGTTGATGATTCATCGCCGAGCTTGGTGTCAAAAAATAAGTCCTCAGAACTGAACCGAGCTTGACGATATCTTGCAAATTTGGCTAGAAACAGTTTAATACAAGAGAGAAGTATAGTTAGAATAGGATTGACGAAGATTGTAAAATCGTTTTAGCAGAGGAATCTAATATAGATTTCGATTCCGAAGAAGTGTTTTATGCAACGGGGAAGAAAAATACGGCACACTCATGAATCGTGATACTTTTTCCCACTGAATGGAACAAGGAAGAAAAATAGGAACGACACATGGATTACGATACGCTTTTAATACATAGCACTTTACTTTATTTAAAATATGAAACTGTTTCAGACTTTAATTTACTTTTTTTAAAATTTCAATTCGCATTTAAATACTTTTGCTGTGTCTTTATTTTTATTTCCTGAAAATTTCTCTGTGAAACAAAACTATTTGACAATTTTCATAAAACATTCACAACAATGTTGCAACGATATTTTTAAGAGAGTTTTCGTAAAACTTAGGATTAACTTATTGACTTTCGTGAACAAAACTTCAGACGTTGCTACGGTTATTTCATCCAAATAACGAGTTTCAAAACAACTGTTGTTTTCAAAACGCAACAACTTCTTTGCCTGAGTGTCGCTTTTGAAGAAAAAGTCTTCTTTCCTGCCAAGCTGCATCATCGGTGAAATAAATATGTGCACGCGGAAGTAAAAATTTCTCGATATTATCTTTTTAAACTTTTTGAACTCATTTCCGTTTCTCAGGTAACAGGTGAAAGAGAAAAACAGCAGAAATATGAGAGATCATTTCGCTTCCTGTTTGTGTTGTTTCTAGTTCTCTTCTAAAGTTACCTTAAAATTAAAATGTTATTACTTTTTTTTTTAGCGCTAGGGTGCTATTTTGTTCATTCCGAGATTTTTGTCTACGTGACTTTGTCGACATGATTTGTAGACAGGTTTTGTAGACATGAACTGTCATCGTGAAGATCTTTTGAAAGGTGATTGCCAGATAACGCAGAGGTGTGTGTGTGTGGGGGGGGGGATTGAAATCTTGAAAGTCGCACAAGGTTTGCCATTTTTGATAACGAATCGCCAAGTTTGATGCCAAAGAATAACTCCGAAACCGAGCTTGGCTATATCTTCCGAATTTGGCTAGAAACTAGGAAAGTATAGATAAAATATGCCTGTCGAAGACTGTAAAATAGTGTTAGTAGGCGATTGTAATATAGTTTTCAATCCCGAATATGTGTTTTATGGAACAAGAAAGACAAACACGGCACGCTCGTGGATTAGGATGTCCATTCCAAACATTATTTAAAATGGTGAAGTAGAGTTGGAATAGGCTTGGCGAAGATTGTAAAACAGTTTCAGTAGGCGATTTTAAGATAGATTTCGATTCCAAAGATGTGTTTTATGGAACAAGGGAGAAGAATACTGCACCCTTATGAATCATGATACGGTTTCCAGCTTAAAGGAACAAGGAAGATAAACAGGGACAAAGTGTGGATTGTGATGCGCTTTCAGAATAGTTCATACTTAAAACACGAAAAGTATTTCAGATTTCAATTTAATTTTCAGATATAATAAAGAGAGAGAAATTACAACGAATTGATAAATGCAACGCTTGTATCAGATTTGTGTCCTGATTTCGATTTATGGGATCCAATTGAATTCAGGAGTTGTTTATTAACCCCTTGAAGGTCGCATTATTTCCCAGAAAACGGGCATAAAAGTGCCCATGTTTTTCCTATTAGAAAATTGTATAGAAATAAGTGCTTGCACACTATATGTATTCATTTTAAGGCTTTGGATATCTTTTGAGCGCGAAATTGCAAAAAACAGCTTAAAATTTCTAGGGAAAGCAAACATTCGGGGTTATTGTGACGGGCTTATGTTTGCTTTCTAGTAAAACGGAAATCCTTAAAATTAGAAGTTTTAAACACTCAAGGGAAAATTTTATGAATCTTAACTCCGTAAAAGAAATAAATATTTCTAGTTTTCTTTGAACCCGAGTAAAACAAAATGATTTATGATGGCACAATGCCTATCACCAATACGAATATGTGAATACCTGTTACCCTCTACTTAAAAATAAGTCTCCGAATGAAGTTAAATATAGTCTGCTATTGACATCCGTTGTGTAAAAGGAGGCATTAAAAACAAAATCCGTGCGCACGAATTGAAAGGCTTTCATCTTTCGGGAGCATCCCTTTTAAAAACCATTGCCCTGAAATTTCACGGACACGAAAAACAGAGTTAGAAAGCTTAGCCCGTGATTATGGCGGGAGCGGAGAAGGAAAGGGGTAAAATGTGTCCTCTTCTTAATTTTTGCTGCAATATGACAAAGAAAGAAAAAGCAAAGCGTGTAAAAATCGAAATTTCGCAATCATTACGAGCAATTTTTTCTGTCCGTAGGAAGTATTTATTCGTTTTGTGAAATGGCAAACCTACACAAGAATCATCTGCCTGTGGTGGGGGAGGTGCCTTGGGGAGAGGACTTTTTAAAGGGGTTCCAATGCGTAATCACGTTACATTAGTAGAAAATCGACCGAAACTCCAGACTGCGAGATCGACCGCCGCGCTATAGGCTCGAAACCAGGACCTTCACATGTCTACAGTGTTTAGTGCCTTATTCACAAGCCAGGGTGGTTAACACACGAAAAATTTAATAATGCTTCTTCACCGTTTCCACTATGGACTGACACTCACAGTGAAGTTGTATGTCTCGAACAGTCTCCTTTGGCCCCTACCCATTGCAATCATCCAATTTTCTTATCATTCCATTAAATTAATTGGGTCCATCCTAATGAGATGTCCATCGAAATTTATTATAAGCATGCCGTTGATTCTAGTTTTCTGCTTTTCTATCCCCATTTATTCTTTCCCAATTTTTTCTTTTTGTCGCCCTTTTATTTGCGTAAACACGGAAATTCTACACCAGCAGCGTCCTTGTGCGTACGTGAAGGCCTCTGCTCGGATCGGTGGGATGCCAAAAAGAAAAAGAAAAAAGTTAAATAAACTCCCCGAAAATAAAAGGAACAGATACGAAGACACGCATATCGGAAGCAAAACAATGTCTGAGTGTGACGTAACGATGACTCGAGACGAGATCGTCGGCATCTCTCCCTGATTAAACACGATGAACGAGCTGGGGTTGACAATTTTATGGCGGTTAAAACGTGGTAACTGTGTCTGGATTCGTTCGCAAATGCGTGTTGCTTTTCGAAGAACTTGTTACAAATAAAATAAAGAATGAAAGAATTAGGCTAACGAGAAAATGCTTAAACAAGTACGGTTTCTTTTTTTTTACTTTTTAAGAAAACCAAGTTCTATTATTCAACAGTTTATACAGGGTGTGTCACAATTCCCTCACGGGTTCGGAAGACGTATAATAAAAAATATATATTGCCAATACAAGAACAAAATTGACTTTATTGGATAAAGAAATGTTACAAGTTTTATGCTTCGCAAAAGTCCAATAGGTGAACATTTCGTGACAGCGACGGATGAATGCAATTTTGTCGGAGAACTTTCAAAAACAAAGTTGAACTTTTTGAGTGTCACTTCTTCCCTTTGAAAGCCATACACACAGGCTGAACAGCGAATTTCCGGTACTTTTCATGATTGTTTTTAAGTACTTCGAAGACATATATTTAAATATATATTTTAAAATTGTAATCTTAAAATTGTTTTCATTTATAATGAAGGACGTATTTAAATGTACTCAGAGCCTGACTAAGGCAGAGGTAGGCGGGGTAACTTCCCTGGTCTCCCAGTCAAGGGGGGCTCACAAATCAAGAAATGTTTCTATTGTATTTTGTAAAAATGTTTCGTTTCTAGAAAATTTTTCTTCTCTCTCCCTGCTTAAACTGAAAATCTCTAAAACGGTCATTAAACTATGCAGACAAAAAGGTTTTAGCATTTTAAGTAAAATCATAAATGTTTGGTTAACGGGATCATTTCGGACGGTATCAAAGGTACACCACTTAATCAGTTCAAAAAAAAAAAAAAAAAAAAAAAAAAAATCTGGAGTGACTCCTCTCGACTTTCCGAACACAAGGGAAAGAAAAAAAACTTCCTCGAATAAATCAATATCTATCATTCCTAATGACAACACATGAACCTCGAACGAATCAAAAATGCATCATATCCTACTGTATAGATAGGCTGATCCCTCACTCACTGACTCTGTCACAATTTCGCTTCAACCACCCAAAAACAAAACTTTTGCCGTCATTAATCGAAACAGATAAAAAGTTATCCTAAAAATGTAAAATTTTCACCGTTGGTCCGCTCGGCCTGAAATTTTTCATTGTTCTTAAAAGGTATTTATCCACGATTACATTCATTTCGTCGAGACTCATCAGTTCCAAAGTTACAAGACAATCGGCTCATGGAATGACTGTGCATGCCATCCCCAATGGCGTGAACATGAATTTTATGTGTTGAAAAATGTACTTTAGAGCAATACTTGCGTTTGTAGGCGGAAACCTGCTAATGAAGTTTACACCCACTTCAATTGGAATCGTTATGGATTTCTGTAGATAAGAAACACATAGTTTTAAGCTCGACAAAAAAGCAAAGAAAAATTTTCTAAAAGCATAGAAGAGATATAGGCGGCTCATTTTTTTCAACAAATGCATAGAGTACTGACTAATTTTTTAGAGAAACTCATTTTATATTATGCTTTTACAAAACGTGACGAAACATTTTTACTTCTTTTTATAGTTTACAGTGCTCGTTAATTTTTTTCATTCAGTTATATAATAAATATTTTTTATAATAAGTACTGTTTATCCGTATCAAATTTATAATTACAAGATTGAAACTATCGAATGACTAGTTATTTATACTAATTAAAAACATTTCAGTTATAAGTTATTGAGTAAACGTATAGTTAGGCTATAATAAATGTTATAATAATATAATATAAATTATATTATAATAAATTACTTATTTATTATAACATAAATTATAAGAGCTCTTGTTTTGAAAAAGCGATAGGCGTCTCAAGGCTTTAAAGCAACTCGTTACAATTTTATAAAATTTTGAGCAATTTGAAAAAAATAATAACGCTTAAACCTCGAATAAGTTATCACCAGTTGTTCTGTACACTAATATTTACTGTATGTTTCATTCAACTTTCGGGAACATTTGTAAGAACAACAATTATTTTCAAAAATGGGCTGCAAGAAACTCCCTTTACGAAAATATTTAAAAGTTTTTTTTTTCCTGAATGTATCATTACTTTTATATGTTCATTGTTTGCAATCATGCATAGGACACTTTGTGAAGAGACATTCTAAATTTTTTTTCGGGCATCTATCGCAACTCAATTCTTGAAAATGGTGTTAAAAATTCGCATGCTAGAGAGACGCTAAATTGTGGTCATCCAATTCTGCATCTGTTCTTGGCGTCGCCTGCCTAATGCTGTATTAAGAAGCTGCAGTGGCGTAGGCAGCATTTTATTCGGTTTTGGATGGGGGGTGTACTGTGTATTAAAATGTTAGTCAAATTCAGATTGTAAGCTAAATAACAAGTGTAAGCAAAGTAATCGGTTAGATTTTCGAAGGGGGTGGCGAGCAGCCCTTCAGCTTCTCCCTGGATACGCCCCTGAGAAGCTGCAGTTAGCATGATGAACCATATTAATTATGATTTTCTCTCATGCATATGTTAAAGTAATGTGATTAATTTTTCTAGACTTTGTTACTCTTGCCACACAAAATCATGAATAACACAATGTTTTTTAAAAAAGCAGTGGTATTACTGCAGGGTCATTTTCCACGTCAGATCGAACAGTCCAGGTCACCACACCAACTTAGATTTTCCTCAAATTTTATATAGATGATTTATAGGCTAAGACATCAACAAATCTCAATTTTGAAGGTTCTACGATAATTAATTACCGAGAAATTAATTATGCAAATTTTTAAGTTTTCTGCAAGATGCGCCAACTTTTTTCTCAATTCCTTAAATAACTCCTTACCTGTAAAAGTTACTGAAGTGAAAATTTGTTTCTAGGAGTAACTTTTTACGCTGATTCCAAAAATGTTATCGAAATTTGCGTATCTTCTATAGTTTATGCATGAGCACTGCATTTGCTAAAAAACATCATGAATTTTTTTCGGCATGTCTGATCACAGACACATGTTTTAAATTTTTATATGTTGTTAAGATGGAATAATCCTACATCCCAAAATAATTTCATCTTGGCTTTCTGCTCAGGAGCAGAGAAAAAAAATTGTATGTATGTACCTATATATGAGGATTTTCATATGCAATATTTATACTGAAGATGAGAAAATTCAGAAGCGTTAGTCAATTTTCCTATGTCTTTTAAATTGATATCTGAAGTTTAACTACTACTCCAGGCATTTTCAAAAACTAGAAAATATATCAAAGTGCTTGCATCGGAAAACGTAAAACAAACAAACAACAAAAAATGCATGTAAAACAATGTTAAATTAAAAAGAATTCTAAAATTAAAATTTAGAATTATTTTTAATTTAACCCTGTTGTTTTTGGCAGTCATCCATCAGCCAATAAATCTTTGTAATTCTGTATGACATTCAAGTCAATAGAAGGAACAAAGTTTATTGAAAGAATTGAATTCCTGTAAGTTACAGTACTTATTTACCTTTAACAGAATGCGAACAAAATTGTGCTTTGGCTAGTTTTGTGGATACAGCAATTTGAAATAGGTTTTACTGTATACTGTATTAAATTTTTATTGTTACAACAACTAGCATAACAATGTCAGGCACATTGTCAAATTGCACATTTGGTGATATATTACAGAATAAATGTCATGTAACCAGTTATTCACGGCAAACTTTTACGTCTACAGTCCTAGGAGGATTATATTTGAAATGTTCAGAAATCGATATTTAGGCATTCTTGAGTGTTGTGTATTTTACAGCAAGAATTTTATAGATATCTATTTTCTTCTTTGAGATCCCGCAGAATATGTGAAAAGAACACTTTGGGTCTTTATCCTCCATAAATTACGAATTTTGGAAAATACTCTCTAATCTAGCACCTACGCTATAAAATCCCACTCGTGCTAAATTTCGTGTTATTAGCTTCAGTAGTTTTGGATAGGCAAAATATTGACATACGGAAAACGGATAGAACTTTCCGGTAGACCTAATATATATATATATATATATATATTTTATTAAACATTGTTTTATTAACTTTCCTGAGTTCAATATCATACAGAATTCCAAAGATTTATTGGCTGATGGATGACTGTCAAAAACAACAGGGTTAAATTAAAAATAATTCTAAATTTTAATTTTAGAATTCTTTTTAATTTAACATTGTTTTACATGCATTTTTTGTTGTTTGTTTGTTTTACGTTTTCCGATGCAAGCACTTTGATATATTTTCTAGTTTTTGAAAATGCCTGGAGTAGTAGTTAAACTTCAGATATCAATTTAAAAGACATAGGAAAATTGACTAACGCTTCTGAATTTTCTCATCTTCAGTATAAATATTGCATATGAAAATCCTCATATATAGGTACATACATACAATTTTTTTTCTCTGCTCCTGAGCAGAAAGCCAAGATGAAATTATTTTGGGATGTAGGATTATTCCATCTTAACAACATATAAAAATTTAAAACATGTGTCTGTGATCAGACATGCCGAAAAAAATTCATGATGTTTTTTAGCAAATGCAGTGCTCATGCATAAACTATAGAAGATACGCAAATTTCGATAACATTTTTGGAATCAGCGTAAAAAGTTACTCCTAGAAACAAATTTTCACTTCAGTAACTTTTACAGGTAAGGAATTATTTAAGGAATTGAGAAAAAAGTTGGCGCATCTTGCAGAAAACTTAAAAATTTGCATAATTAATTTCTCGGTAATTAATTATCGTAGAACCTTCAAAATTGAGATTTGTTGATGTCTTAGCCTATAAATCCTCTATATAAAATTTGAGGAAAATCTAAGTTGGTGTGGTGAACTTTTCCAGTTTTTGTTTGATTTGACGTGGAATGACCCAGAAAGAAAATTTGAATTGACATAATGAAATTTAGAATAAAGCTATCTGGTACCTTTAAGCATTGTGAATTATTTTCATAGCGGCTGATTGATGTAAATAAAAAATTTAAACTCATTTGATTTAAAACAACAGACGTACTAGAAATGTTTTTATTAAAAATAATTAATTTCTTTTTAAATGTAATATTAAATTTCTTGTTCGATATTTACTTAGTAATTCGGTAACATTTCTAGGTCATGTATAATTTTTCTAAGTTCTTTAATATATTGAACCGTACTGATTTTTTCACAAGATTGGGCTTCCTCCAATCTTGATTATGTTCCTCAACATGGGAAAACCCGCTGTGTCTGACTGCCCTAAAGTTGGTGTTTACTGGAACACCTTGGAAAGAGCGTCATATCTGCTTTATGTAGAGTCCAAGATTTTACCGAAAGTTACCCGAAATTTTCCTGTTACCCGAAAATACGAGAGTTTCCTAAGTTACGCGAAAGGGTTGAAAATTAGTACACACCAGCAAAGAAAATCAGTCAGTCAGGCAAAGGATCAGTTAGTGAAGGGCGAAGGTTTCATATTGAGATCCTTGTGGATTGTTTTGTAAGAAACATAGCCATGGCTTTCTTAGAAATATAAGCATGGCCTCTTAAAATTTTATGAGCCAGGCTATTTGTTTACCTGCGAGGCGGTTGATGTGAGTTTTGTCCCCGTTCTCCCAGACAGGAGATTAATTCTTTAATTTAAAATTTTTCAATCGAGTTTCATACTTCTGGATTTGTTCTTCGATTGCTAGTAGCGGTCTGTTAACATACAGAAAAATGTTTTCCGAATCTTACATCACGGTTCCCAAGACGAAGAATGTATGAGAAAACCTTTTAAAATGAATGAAATGAAGCAAAATCTAATTAATGTTTTCTTCGGAGGGGGTGGGACTAAAGTCTCCTTGCTCCTCCCAGAGATCCGCCGTCCATGACAAAATAAGAAAATCAGTCCATTATCACTCCTGAAATTGAGTGCTATTTATGTAAAAATTTATTTGTTTACTCATATACAATGGAAACGCCCAAAAATATTACTATCGTTCATTTATTTATTTTTTGTTGCAATGAACATTTTGCTTCAGGACTCTTAACATTTATAAAGCAGATATAAGTACGTTTTATGTGTTATAGGTGATGCTAAGTAAAACAACAATGTAAACTATTTTCTTAAATGGCTAATTTAAAATAAAATAACACTTTCAATAATTCTACAAGCTTTTTTTTCCACCTCAGAAAATTATTTAAAAGAATTAGTAACTTAATAATCATATTGTCGGTGTTTTAAATTTCTTGTCGCTGCTCCGGGACCTTCAATCAAAATTTATCTCCCCCGCTCCAAAGTGTAGGATAAAACACTGACTTGAGAAAGAGGAAAACAAACAGACCAATAAAAATAAAAAATAAATAATATTAAATTGATACATACCAACTAAACAATAAATTGGATCAAGTTTGGCATGAGGGGCTCCTGTACAAGCTAATCAACATAGGCATACCTGACAAACTCATACACCTACTTAGCAATTACCTGTCAGAGCGTTCATACACCGTTAAGCCGGATTCATACTGGCCGTACCGCACTGCTAAGACGCGCAATGACGTCACGTGGCGGAGCAGCACGGCGCCCGTGCGTCGAGCGCCGAGGGTTTGCGCATTATCTGGCGAGAACAGTTATTCCGCAGCGACCGCAAAGCTACAGCCAATTACAGGAGAGCTTTTACAGCGACAGCCAATTACAGAAGAGCATTGGTGTATTTACTTGGCACGGCAAGCTCGCCGCGAGGACAGCCAACAATCCAAAACTGCGAAACAGTACGGCATGGTTGCGATGCGGCGCGGCAGATATGAATCCACCTTTAGACTGGGCGACGTCCACTCGGACAGACATCAAATACGTAGCGGGTCCCCCAAGGTTCTATACTTGGCCCTACGCTATATAACCTATATGTGAACGACATCCCCAGACATGAAAAAACTAACTTAGCCATGTATGCAGATGACACGGCCATTGTTGCAAGGCACCCAAATAGCAGTTTTCTAAGAAGAGCCCTTCAGGCGCATCTGGATGCCATTGAACTCTGGATGCTCAACTGGAGAATTAAGCTGAATGCGCAGAAATGTAGTGCAATTCATATGGGAAACAAGACGTCCCCCTCAAGACTCATCATCAACTCCAGGGCTATTGAGTGGGTAAACTCAGCCTCGTACCTAGGAGTGACTATTGATAAAAACCTGTCATGGAAAAAGCACGTCACCCGAACCAGAGGCAAAATGAAGGCCGCCTTTGATGGAGTCAGCAGCCTCATCTATACCCGCAAACACAAAACGAAGAACAAAGCCATCATATATAAGGCCTTAATCAGACCAATCGCTCTATACGCCGCCCCAGTATGGGCTTATGCTGCGAAGAGCCACATTAACAGCCTCTCATCCACTGAGGCACGCTTCCTCCGCATCATACGGCACGGCCCGACCTTCCTGCTAAACCGCATCATTAAAAAAGACTTACACATTAACACATTGACCAAGCAGCTCCACAAGCTTGCAAAGAGGTTTCACAATAAACTGGGCTCTATCCCCAACGAGATCATCGCCGAACTACCTGATTATGATCATAGTGATCCCCACTACAGAAAACGGCCGAAGGCCGCCCTCTCTCTCCTAGCGGAGGCCCAGCACTCAGTCTAGCAACCCAGCCGAAGATCACCGCTAGTCGGTGAGGGGAAGCTGGGTAGACCATCGAGCTTTTGGACCCCTCGCCCTCCCCCCCCCTCCAAGTCGCGGCCAGTTCTCGACTTGACTGAAAAACCTCCCAAGATCATCCAAGAGCAACTTATGTGCTCACCCTCACTGATGTGGGCTCCCCCACATCCTCCCTCGAACATCTCACCTAGGTCTCGCACAATGACACCTAGAGCAAACTGGAGGTAAGACTTTTACAGTTAGGAACTCTTTGAATCGTATTTTTTCAGTCAGTCAGTCAACAATAAATTGGATCACCTGCAGCTATAACGTTACATCCGTTACATCCAAATATTTCTTTTTATGTATTTTTATCTACTTATTGGACTTGAAATTTTTCAGAATCCTTTTTGTGAATTTTTATGTTAGAAATGTAAATTTCTAGATGCACTTCATCATTCTCCCTTTTTTATTTTTAAATTTTAATTCAGTATTCACCTAATAAAGAATTTCATATGAATCGTGGGGAAAAATTTTACTATTTCCTCAACGGGACAACGCCCCCGATATACTACAAGATTTATCGAAACCAACAAGTAATGTGAAGAGAAAACTTTAATTAACTGTTTTTAAAAACAAAAAGTACCGCTTCTTGAAAAACAGTGTTAGAAATTCTCAGTTTAATGTGAGTATTCCTGAAAAGTGGCTGAAATGTCACTTGCAATGTGGGAGGTAATCGGTTATCGCCCCTCCTTCAGCTATATCCCCGATGCACTAAGAAATTTATTTGAACACACATTTAGAACTTCCTGAAAAGCCGCACAAAGACTTTTCTATGGACTACACGTAGAGTAGAGTCTGTACTGTTTGGCCTAAAAACACGAGAAACGTTGGAAACGGAAATGAGCTACATGCCGTGTACTCAAGTTTTGCACACGGAAACATCTGGACTCATAAAGATGATAATTTTTAGCATAAAATATGTATTTAGATGGATGCAAAACCTCAGTACCCCAGGCAGCACAAGGTCTCTAAACATCCATTAGCGTCCAGAAATCGTTCATTAATGTTTCCGAGAACATCGTTGAGCTGAATGGCTTTTTGGATTGCGCTTTTTGAGACACCCCGTATAATGCTTTAGGTTTGAGATTTTATCCGTTTATAGCTAGCTCTCTTCTATCTTCTTTGTATTTCTTCAAAACACACGCAAGAAAATTATTATTTAATATATTTAACCTATCATTTTTAAAAGCTAGTTTTAAAACCAGAGGTTTTCGTCCTATTTTTTTTTTTAACTTTATGCATGTGTTAAAGGGCAAGAAAACAAAAACACTTTCCCTACACTAATAAGAAGCTCTTGCACCTTGTTCCATAAAAAAGCTGCGTAATTTATTAAAAGTTAACATATGATAAGTAAATGTCTGAAAACAAGATAACATTTACATTTTCTTTGTATACGGGGAAAGAACATCGGGACAAAATAGAAAAAGGTAGGGCACATCAGTACTAAAGACTGAAGTAAGGTAAATCGGAGAAAAAGGGAGGCAGGCTACCAGAAATTAAAATTAGTACTTTTTTATATAAAATTAGTCTTAATTTGAAGCACCAAATATTTCATTCTTTTCCATCGAGTCCTTAAAATGTGCGGGTGAACTCTATTAGCAGTTCTCCGCGAACATGACAAAATAGGATAGAGTAGCAAACGTGACAGCTATGGTAAAAGAGGATCACAACTAGTGACACTTTATTTTCCATTGTGAATTCTTTTTCGTACGGGGTCTGGATGAACATTCATCTTTTGTATTTATAAAATTTAATTAATCGGCTTAAAATTGTACTTGATTCCATAAAACTCTCTATTTTTTTCTTTGAAACTGTGCAATCCATTATATATGTCTATGATGAATATATAAGAAATGAAAACGGGGGTCAATATTTTGGGACACCCTACATATTTCTTCTCTTCCTCGTTTTTTTGTTTTTGTTTTTTTTTTAATTCTTGATTTGAACTGAACAGTACATTTATATGAAAAACATTGCTTTGAAAAGTGAGTAATATTCTGCCTTCTCATCTATGGCTACGCCCTCGATGCCACACAGATTTAATTGGGACACGCCTTCAACGAGGAAAACAAAGTTTCATTTGATTTTGAATTAAAAATAATTACAAACATGCCTCCCTGGAAAATTGAAGAAAAATTTTCCAAAGGAATATGCGGATAATTTTTTATGTTGTTGTGTTTACCGAAAATTACCGAAGTTACCCGAAAAAGCTGAAAATCAGTACAGATCAGCAAAGAAAATCAGTCAGGCAGAGAAAGGAACAGTTAGTGAAGGGCGAAGGTTTCATAGTGCCTTGCGGATTGTTTTGTTAGAAATATAGGGATGGCTTCTTCAAATTTTTATGAGCAAAGTGTTCTGTTTAGCTTCGAGACGGTTGATATGAGTCTGGGCGGCATACTCCCAGACGGGAGTTTATTTCTTTAATTTTAAAACTTTCTATCCAGTTTCATAGTTCTGGGTTTTTCGTTCGACTGCTAGTAGCAGTCTGTTAAAGTACAAAAAAATCTTATCTGAAGCTTACACCACGGTTGCAAAGACCAAGCATGTATCAGAAAAGCCTTTAAAAAGGGTACAAAGAAGCAAAATCCTATCAATGTTTCCTTCGGTGGCGATGGGACTAAAGCCTAGTTGCTCCTACCAGGGATCCGCCATGGATAACAAAATAAGAAAATCAATCAATTGTCACTCCTGAAAAGGAGTGCCACTTAGGTAACAATTTATTTGTTTACTCCTACACCATGGACACGTCCAAAAACATTATTTTTAGTTCATTTATTTATTTTTGTTCCAATGTAAATTATGCTTGAGGCTTTTTTCCATTTATAAAGCAGATGTAAGTGCATTTTCTGTATTATAGGTGTGTCGAAGTAAAACAACAATTGTAAAGTAATTTCTTAATTGACTAATTTCAAACAAAATTAAACTTTCAATAATTGTACATACTTTTTTTTCCAACTCAATATATTTATTTGAAAATTATTTATTAGAATTAGTAATTTATTAATCATATTGTCGGTGTCTTAAATTTGTTGGCGCGGCTTCAGGGTGTTCAATCAAAATTTATCTCCCCCACTCCTAAGTGTCGGATAAACTGCTGACTTGAGGAGGAGGAAAACAAATAGACCAATTAAAATAAAAAAATAAGTAATATAAAATTAATACAAACTAAACAACAAACTGGATCACCTGCAGCTATAACGTTACATAAAAATATTACTTTTAATATATTTTTATCTCCTCATTGGACTTGAAATTTTTTAAATGTTTTTGTGAATTTTTATGTTAGAAACGCAAATTTCTATATATACTTCATCATTCTCCCTTTTTATTTTTAAATTTTAATGCAGTAGTTCACCTAATAAAGAATTTCCAATGAATCGGGGAGGGGGGAATTCTACTATTTTCTAAACGAGCAACGTCCCCGATATGCTACAAGATTTATCGAAACTCACCAGTAATGTGAAAAGAAAACTTTCACTAATTTTACTTTTAAATACAAATATCACATCTTGAAAAACCGTGCTGAAAATTTGCCGTGTAATGTAAGTAATCCCGAAAAGTGGCGGCAAATGTCGGTTGCAGTGTGTGAGGTAATCGGTTATCGCCCCTCCTTCAGCTACTTCCCCGATGTAGTGTTGGGTAGGACAAAGCAGAAAAGTGAGGTACCTCAACCAGTTTTGAAGTTAAAAAGGTGATTTGTGTTGTGTAATCCTGAAATCATTATCTAAATAAGCATGTGTATGCATGTATTTATTGTTATTTTTTAAATGTTATAAACTTGCCCCACACAAATACACATAATAAATGAACGCAAAAATAAATGCACAGTGTATTTATTCCAAACTTACATTCATGTAAATTATGTATTATAACTTTAAGTGCCGAAATTATAATGTGCTACAATTTAAAATTATTTTATATCCCCCCCCCTTTTTTTTGAGCGAGAGGAAAGAAGGGTATAAAAAATCGTCACTTTGGTCTGACTGAACCCGAGATCAATCGCAGGATGAGATAGATGATCGTTCATGAACTCATGAGATTTGGAGCTTAGTCGATCAACTGCTTCGGAGCCCACTTGCGAAATCGCTCATCAGCAAGTCGCTGAATCCCAGATATTAAATTAAGTAAAACTTTATACAAATGCTTCATTTCATTACGGATGCCTTTGTGTCAAACGAAGATATACTGCACGAATTTAAGAGGATGGCGCTGCCATGGCAACAGTTTAATATTAATAAAATAACGATCCAGCAAAAGCGAATCATTTTTTTCTTCAAAAATTGTGTTTAACTCTCCATAGATATAAAGAAGCGTTATTAAAACTTCTTGTTCGGATTTTTAAGCTTTTAAAATGTGATATATTAAAATATAATTTTGCGATATGAGATGGAAATGAAAAGCGGTGGAAACTGGCAAGTGGTATCTGAGCAATTACTTAAAAAAGAGGCGGTCGAGATTATTTTAAATCAATTTTCCCAGTCCATTTCCATGATAATGTAAAACACGCATTTCGGGCATTCAATGAAAAGCAATGAATTTCTGAAATAATTGTAGTACAAAATCTCTGACGTGTGATGTCTCAGGTGACTTAGAATTATAAAATCAATTTTGTGAGGGGGGGTGGGGATAGGTAATTTCAGACAAATGCGAATGCGTGTAGTACGGATGACTTCAAGACTTCAAGTTTGCTTTGGTTACGTCACGTTCACAATATTAAATTCTTAGTTTAGGAGACCTTATAGAAAACAAAATCACAGTATTGTAGGTAAAGGCACGTAAGTGGTAAAACAAAATTATCAAACATTTAATGAAACTGGCGACGACTTTGAAAAAAAAAAATGTTTTTCTCTTTACATAGGACAGTTAAGTAGAAATACAATCCTAGATGAACCAAAACAAAACAAAATACCTTAGGGAAGTTGTGCTGTGTTGTGTTATAGCAAGCTTGCACGAAGAGCATCTGCCTAGGGTGTGCATTGGGTGGCGGACTTTTTAAGAAGGATCTTTAGCATTTTGTTTTATGTCAAAATTCAAGCTGTTGCATTTAAAGAGTTTATTTTGCTATGTGTGCTTTTTAAACAAATCTATCTAGCTTAAAAAATTATGTTTTTTTAACCACTTTTGCTATGTTTATTTATTTAAGTTAACAAATTCCAGCTAACGAAACACTGTTTATTCTAAAGCTGTCCCTCCCACATAGGAAAATATTGCACAATAGCGTAAAGTTACGAATGCATTATTATTACTATTTTTATTATTTTTATTATTATCATCATTACAAAATAATTACCTTGGATAAATTTTCAAACACTGGCTTTGCATTGTTATCAACATTAATGCCAAAAATAATCCTTTGAAAGAAGAATTCAATAGAAGCTCAGATAACAACAACATAAATTTAAATTTTTTTTTCAATTTTTATATGGGAAATAGATACATGTTATCGTAACATATAGCAAGCAAATATTGCACGTATAGCAAAGCACTTGCACGTATTGCAAGTATAGCAAATATTGCATTGTTAGGAAACAATTTTTGATTGTTTAAACACTAGAAATAGATTTTCATCAATATATTTGTCCGCACATTTTAGATAATTAATGATATATTTGCTTTCTTTACTCTGATGTATTATTATCACTATGAACTTTTTAATGGAAGAGGAATTTCATCTAACAATTTCACGTATGGATTGATTTGTCTAAATGGATTTATTTTCCATAACATTATCCAAAGCAACCCTGGAGGCAAAAAATAATGACTTCCTAATGACGCCGATATTGGCGAATGATTTGTTTTATAATTACTGATTCTACCTAAAAGGATTTTGTAATACGATACATTGTAACCCTGGGGGTAAAACAATACAGCTTTCCTATATTACACCGGAGTTGGCATATTTTTTATTACCACGTTTCCTACTTTCAGATGAATATATGTATGAACTGAAATTTTTCATTGAATTTTCACTTACTTTCAGACATCCAATTAACTTGAAAGTGAGTAGGCAAATAAAGAATCGATGACAATACAACAATACTGTAAAGAATTTATAGCTCTTTTAGAGGAGCACACAAATGAGTGCTAATACATTGGCTCAATGGCTGGTCACTATTTAACACTTATATCTTCTAACGGTACGTAGAAGTACCGTAAAAGCAATTTGTTTTTTAAAATATTGATTCATTGTAACTAATTCTTTGAAAAATCTCTGCCCAATACAATACTTCATTTAATAAACTTACACCACGACTTCATGTCCTTTTAAAGTTAGATTGTTTTAGTGAACAGCTTTCCACTCACTTCCTAATCACATCCAGTCAGTGAAAAGAAAATATGAACAGGGGTGAATTTTCAGACCTCGGTTTTATGATAAAAGGATAAAAAATTTCCAAAAGTGTATCAAACGAAGTATTACTCGACTTGTACAGTTTTGCCTGTGCTGCATTCCTTGAAGAAGACTCATTAGTTGCTTATGAAACAGTCGTCGGACGTATTGCTAGTGTTCATTAATTTTTTCTTAATTTTCTTTTTTATTACATAAATGCAAGCACCGATCACTCATTGTCTAACTAAACAGAAGCGAAACAGTTTCAAGTAGACAAGCTTGGCAATTCCTAATTCGGCAAAAGCCTATTTTAGGGACATTCACATCGACTTCAAACAAAACAAAATTCAAATATATATGTTGTTAAGATCAACAAAATAAGTTCCTCCATCGAAAAAGGTGTATGTCCCGTGGCTTCTTTACAAAAGCACTCAAAAGAATTATGATACAATACGGGCCGTGGCAGTTTAGTCGTATTGTCTTACGGGAAAGGTAGGAAGGGGGTATCTGCCAATGATTGGGTTACCTTGGTCAAAGGACTTTTTAAGGGATTCTAACGCGTATCCGCGTTACATCTGGAGAAAACCGACCCAAACTGCAGACCGTTCGATCGACAGCTGCGCATAAGGCCGGAACGCTGGACCTCCACACCACAGCCGTCTACCACTTTCAGTGTCTTATCCACTCGGCCATGGTGGGGCGCCCGTGGCGGTTCAGAGACATCAATCTTTTTTCAAGAACAGTACAATCAGTATAAAGACGTTCATAAAAAGGTTTTGCTATTCGTTCAAAGGATGGAAGATATAAAGTTCTTTTACAGCGTCTCATAAAATTTGATTAATATTGATGCACTTTTTTTAAAGTTATGTCCGAAATCAGCGTGTGTACCACTGACAAAGACACGAGTTATTGGATGGACCCGCTCTGCTTTGATTTTGTAGTAGTATGCAAATATGTATATACAGCGTAATTTGCATGTAGCATGTCAATATTGAATGGCCACCTCCAAACAACGAATACTTCCCAAGACCGCCCTCCTATCCGTGGTACCGAGCGCGCTCCATAGTATTAACATTAGAGCTGACATCTAAACCAGCACTTTCCATCTGGTGGGGTGCAACCCCCCCCACCCCCAATGGGGCGCAGAGTTTTTGCAAGGGGGTCGCGAGAAAAACACGCAGAGAGCAAGTGTGATCATGCATGTTTTTTTAAAAATCATCTTATTTATTCTGACTTTTACTCCAAAACATTACTTTTATTCATAAGTAAAACTTTTATAATAAAGTGATTTAAAAACGACACATCACACATTTCATTTCGCGATTCTAGAATGAATTTTTTTTTAATAAAACGCTATTCGTTTAATTCATTTTTAAATACAGGTACTCTGTGTTGTTGGCACACCCTGTATAGTTTATACATTTCTGTTATTCGAACATTCGAGACCCTTAAGATATACATATCTCTAAATATCTCCGTCTAAAATAAAATGGACCTTGAAAGAAAACGGCTCAATTCCGAAAAAAAAAGCAACTTTAACGACACAAAATACAAAATATCGCCCAAAATACGAAGTCGCATTATTTATTTATTGTGTTTTCTTTTCGTGCAATAGTTTAAACCAACACTACGGTTTTCTCATGGCTTTCTGGCTCATTTCGAAGCCATTTACATGCAAATGGACTCCTTGTTCATCCAAATAATTCTCCTCTGGAGGCTTTGTAGAAACGGACAAGGCATTCGGCTCGTGTTGGCCTGTCACAAAAGATAATATAGTTAAAATTCATATCTGTCCCTTGTAACTATCGCAGAACTAGTGCTACTAAAATGAAATACTAGTAGTGTCGCTGTACATAAGGATAACGTGTAACAAAATATGAAACAAATGAATGCATTTTCCACTTTCTGTTATACGGACAAAGCGAAATGGGATAAGATGAATATTTTATCCGAACTGTCCCAGAGTAGAATTTATGAGTAATGTTATCTTATCATTTTATGATGGTGTAACTTTTGAAAGTTATGGGACGGGAAGCAGTGTTGCCAACTTCAGAAATCGAAAAATCCCTATTCAAGATAGAAATAATTCTTTTTAGCACATTCTAACAAGGTTGAAAAATACTTATAATTTGGTTTGTCTGTCCAGGCTCTGACTGCTGTCAATATGACATAGATTACTACGAAATTTATGTATGTTATTCCTACTTACAGTACGACGTAAAAATGGTGTGTGTAGAGTTTACAGATCTTTTACAGGCGTACTCAAAAGATATCAATACTTTACGCTTGATGGGCAGTCATTCTCGAAAGTGTGATTCAGAGATATTAGGGGTTTCAAACAGAATGGATATATGTTAAACTGGATTGCACCCTAAAACTATCCATCCAAAATATTTCTTCTAGCGGAGCACTCATAAGAATTCCAATGCATGACCGTCGATGGCAATTCAGAATTCGAATGCATTACTGTCCATCGCAGTTTTACAGACTTTCAGTCATTTCAAGCACATTTTCGACACAGCTGGCTGTGCGGAGGCGCACAGCCAGCTGTGTCGAAAATGCTCATGAGCTTGTGTGGCTCGCGATGGGCGATTCGATCCACCACCCTGTTACTGTTAGTTCAATGGAGCGATGGCAACGGCTGCACTTTCTCGCCACTGTCCAGTCTATCTAGTTTTTTCTTCTATGTTCTCCACAGTTCTCAGCAGATGCCGGCACTGTCAAAAATAATTCTGTCATCCTTTTTACAAATAATCCATCATTGCTACGGAAAGTGATGTCCTCGATAGAAGAGGACTCTCGTGTAACTCTGTTCTCCTTACCAGTGGCGGGAGTTGTAGGAGGTCATAACCCTCCCCCCGCCCCCTGAGGAATTTTTTTGCCATGCAAAATGTATATTCTTCACTGCCTTACCACACAGGCGTATACATATATGTGAGTTGCAGTAGTCGTAACCCCCCCCCTCCCCATGAAAAATGTCTGGATACGCCACTGCTCCTTAGGTATTTTATTGAAGACAAATTGAATCCAAACGGATTTGTGTCCTCATTGCGAGGACATAGCCAGTTTAAGGGTTATGTACGTTCACCGTTACCTCACAATGTCTGGCCGTATTTTTCAAGTCTTGCCTATCTTGAATGTCCCATCCGCCTGAAGATAACCTTTTACTTTATCTCTGATCTCCAGAGCTATAGTCGACTGGAATGCTTTGGCGGAAAATACATTCTCGCTGCAGTTTTCTTTTTTTATTATTGAAGTTCTCTACAAGGCTGACCCTAAATTGTCAGTCCAAGTCCAGAGGTCATCTGAACGATTCTGCGATATTTTTTCTGGGGGAAGTTAAGGTGGTCTAGTTCAATATTTTTAGAGAGTCAGAAAAACAAAAACCGGGGCGTTGGCGAAAGGTTTGGGAGAAAATCTCGATTTGGGAGAAAATCTCGAAATTGGAAAGAAAATCTCGATTCTCAAAAAGTGGATATCCAACAAATAAATATGAAATAATAAAACCCTATTTATTCTTTTTTTAAAGGGGAATAAAAAAAACTCCTTTTAAGCTTTTAAATATGGACTATAGCGATATACAGGGTGCCCCCAAAAGGTGGTAACGGGCTTGAATTCATCATCCATTAGACATAAGTCGGCAATGTGCAATGAAAGAATAAGGTCGGAAATAAGTCTTCGTTAAGAAAAAATTCCTCTTATTCATTTTCAAAAAGTGACATTTTTAAAAAATGAACCAGAGGAATTTTTAGCACTTATTTCCGACCTTTTTCAGATACTTTCCGACCTTTTTAAATGTACATTGCCGAGTGAAGTCTAATAGATAAAGAATCAAAGCCCGTAACCACCTTTCTGGGACAGACTGTATCTTGCGACGAAAATCACAATATGAGTATGCAATAGTCCAATAAGCTCTAAAAGCTAATAAAGGGCTTTATTCGACGTATGGAAGCAGCAGTCTTTATATTTAGTAACAGATGCAACAGCAAACCATTAACTATCACGGCAAAAACACTATTCAGATAACAGTGTCTGTCGCATACCTATGCTCTCTATATCCACAGCCTGTTTCAGCTCACTGACGTGACGTCCTATTTCTCGATTTTTCTCGTAACGTCTTTCCTAATTAAGTTTGAGGTATTTCAAAGAAAGAATTTGGCACTATTCTTTCTAGCTTATTGTGCTATTGGCAATTTTCTCTTTGCAGTATTTAGTTTTTCATTATTTTTTTTTTAGGGCCTCATGATCCCACAGGCAAACTGAGTCTCGGACTAGGAGCTTCCGAAGAGGGGCGAATTAAGGGAGGTGGGGTCGGCCCCCTCCGAATTTCTAAAGTAATTATTAAAAAAACAGCTAATTCAAGACATTTGCGTTAACTCCAGTTACAATTAGGTATAAAAATACCAGATCGGGCCCCCTCCGAAATTTAAACCTGTATCGCTACTGCTCTGTATACAGTACTCTCTGCAAAAAATTATATTTTTATTAAGTACCGTAAAAAGAAGAAAAGAAAAAAAAAGCACTCATAACCAAAAATTTTTAACATGTGATTTTCGATTTCCTCAACAATGTGACCAAAGTGTTCCGGATAAGTAATAAGACTACTTCCATTATCTCCAAACTTAGAACTTTTTTGAATCCCTGTAATTGAGAAGTTTTGAATAGTGTCCCCTGACACCTTGTTTCTGAGTTTAGTTTGAACAAAACCATGTTTATTTAGATTATGAGATGGATTTATGGGAAGAAAGTATATATAATTTGTTGACTGGGGTAAACTTCGCTTTAGTTCTGGAAAACAAGACTGATTGCATGAACAAGACATTGTCTTTCTTAAGCTGTTTTTTTTTTTACTTTAAAATATGCTTTTCCCAATAATTTCTCATCCAATATTAATCTCCTTAAAAAGTCCTCCGCCCAATTCAGCCCTGCTTAGGCAGATAGCCCACGAGTACCTTTGCCTTAATACACAATACAATACGTTTCAATAGTAATTCTTAGTACATTTAACTCTATCGTGACGATTTTAAAACAATGAAATTAATAGTTTCACAAAAAATTTTGAAATATATATCTTAAGTATTTTTTTTTTATCTTGAAAAGATTTAAAAACACACTTAATTGACAATTTTCATGCATAAAAATGAAAGTTTAAACACAGATAGCATTCACTAACCTATAATTTGCATGTTTTTTCACTCTTCTAATAAGGAACGAAAAAAAAAAAATTTTACAAAACTTTGATCGCGCCATCTTTAAACTAATAACACACCCACAGGGGATTCAATATAAATTAAATTAGTGCGAAAAGAACTAAATTGAGTGCGATTATTTTTTATCATGTGTTTCGAACAAGCCCGTTGCCATTTAACGAAGAAAAATAGTCGTTATCAACGGTTTTTCTGATTAATTTATCATTTTACTTGATTTTTAATCAAAATTTACGCGATGATATTTTGATTAGAATAATCTTCGATCTTTATTAAAGGAAAAAAACACTTTCTTTAACTTCTGCTTCTCATGTACACACGTCAATAATTTAACACTGAAATTAGAATGAACTAGTTTTATCTAAAATTGCGAGTGGATTTTGGCATTTAAAATTTGTAAAGCACCGTTAAAATATTTTCAACCACGTTTTAAGAGTAATTGGTTTGCATAAGATTAGATCTCCAATAGTTTGTCCTGCGAACTATTTTTTTCGATCTAAATTAAGTTAGGGCAGTGCAAACTGTGGAGCGGCAATGTAAGGAGATAACTACTAATTTATTTTGAAAGATCATAAAAGTATGCTTCTTTCATCTAATGTCTCACAGCTTCAAAAAAAAAAAAAAAAAAATCGATATTTTTGGCAGGTTTTATCAGCGCATTTAACTTTTTCGTTTCTTTTCCAAAGACTTAATGAACACTATCTAAATTTTAGATTCTAAAATCACGTCTAAATAGCTCTTTCTCATCTCCTTTTTATTTTCTCTAAAATACACTTTTTACAATTTATTGGAACATTTCTTTTACTTTTTTTTCAGGGCCACAATTTAGATAAAACATATATTAACATTGCTCTTTATTTAAAAATATTATAACGGAGGATTTAATCTCAGGTCAAAAGTTCTTTAAGCTAAAATGAAAAAGCTAAAATGAGGAAAAAGTACAATGCTAAAAGACTCAAAGGGGAAAATTTCTATATCGCTAATGTAGAGATTTTTTTCCTCGCCAAACAACCAAAACCCCTTCGTTCCATTTTAGCATTTTGAGAAACCTTTTCAAATTGTGCAAGGAAATGTGAATTTCAGCAGTTATGAAACGTCCAGAAAAAAAAATCAAGCTTATTAGTATTTGGCAATATTTCTGTGAATCAGTAATATTTTAGTCAATTTTATTGTACGATTTCTGAATGTGTGATTGTTTTCTGAAATATCGGAACGGTTTTCAGAAGCAGATAATCAAATAAAAATACAAAGATGCACTTTAACTGGACTTTTCTTCTTTAAAAAGTGGCGCATTTATTATACTATATCGTCATTTTAAAATGTTCTTTTTATTTAAAAATCAGCTATACACAATATGTAAATACACAAAATAGTTTCGAAAATCGAACAAAGCAAGCAGTCAAAAAATTTCTTACTGAGAGAAAAAATTCTGTCCATAGCCACCGAATTTATTTATTTATTTATTTATTTGCCAGGAGAGGACAGCTCACGTTAATGTGTCGTTTAGAGCTGGCTTTGTCAGTGCTTGGGAAGGTGAACCCTTTTCTCTCGGCTGGGCTGCTGTGGGACAGTGTGGGACAGACTAATGGGAGCGGGTGCACGTAAAATCTGTTCGCCGCTCCAATGTCCTCTCTGTAACCTATACCTGTGGGAGTGCCGATTTCAAGTGCTAGGTCTCTCATCTGGAATGGGTTTAAAATGAAGAGACACTTCATAGGCGACAACGTTGGTCTGCCTAATAGGGACTCCATTATGAAATGACCGACATCTGCGATCCTCGTAGCGGGTAAGCCTACAGTAGGCCACTGGGCTGGCCATTAGAGGAAAAAATGTTTTTTGTGCATTTCCAGTTACAGTATCTGCTAATCCAATTTAATAAAAAGCTAACTTTTACCACCTTTAACTGTAAGAGAAACCACACGCGGGAAATGTTTTCTTGAATTAAACAAAATTATGTTGATTCAATAGAAATCGGGTTGCCGCTCTTTCAACTGAACAATGTTGTGGCTTTAAAACAAATTTTTTCTAAAATTAAAATATATTAAGTTGAATTAACAAAAATTTGGTTGATTCAACCATATTATTCGGTTGGAACAGCACCAGTCAAATTTTGTTTTCAATCAACAAAACATTTTCTTTTTTTCGGTGTTGTTGAAAAAATGTTGAAAGATCTCAAAATCCGCATTTAATAAAGATAAACCCGCAAAAATCAAAGTATTGCCCGTGATTTATTCTTTCGTAATATTTTTCAAAGGCATGGCTGCGTTAATAATCTAATGTTAAAATTATAATTTCTGATAGTTACTTAAAAATTCGCGATGAATTTAATTCAAAGTAGAAAATTGCAAAGCAGCTTTGATTAGTTTCGGAACAACATTCTATAAATCATGATTTGCAGAATTTTATCCAACCTTCAAACAGACTTTTCAGCGGAGTAATTTAAATGAAATCTCCACCAGAGCTTGCTTACCTGTAATTTAAATTAAAATGAGGAAATCTAAATCTAATTGAATCATTAGAACCATTAAAAGCAAACGCTTTGATATCTCCTATAAACATAGTTGTTCCAGTTATTTATCTTGAAAAGGAAAAATTGGAATCGATATTTTCAAAAGTTATCACTCCATTCAAATTTTACATTTAAAAATTTTTTTAGATCGAAACCCGGTGTAGATATTTTAGTGTAAAATTAGAAATGAATGATACCGAGTTTTTGAAGGATGTAAATTACATTTTACAGGGTCTCGCAAAAGTGCATCAGTAGTGAAATGCAGTTGTTTCTAGGTTAACCCTCAAATCTGGCGAAGCTTAACTATGATACATCATAAGAAAGAAAAAAAGGCTGTGTTGGAAACTGTTTTATAATCAATGCGTTTGGCATGGTTTATCTCACTTTACCATAAGTTAACTGCACGAGCTTAGCAGTATAGCTACGCTCATGGGAGGGTTGGTTTTAATGTTAATACAAAACTCAGTTGTTTAACATTTTAACGACGGTCTCAAGCCCATTTGGATCGTTCCAAAAAATTGCTATTAAAAAAATTGCCCACAATTTTTGAGTGAAAGTTTTATTATTCTCTTTAGTTTTAAAATTACAGATCTTATTTAAAACTTTAAAAATCCTTGCGCGTTACTTGAATTGTAAACTAAAAAAGATCTGTAAAAGTATTTTCAAACATAATTTAACTCGTTATTTTGAAGTTAATTCAAATTGTATCTCTTATTCCTTTTGCAAACGTGTGATTTTACTTAAACTGAGTTAGTATAATTCATTATTTCAACAGCGGTCCCAAGCACGCTTCGATATTTTCTAAAAGAGAGAGAAGTCTTCTAGTTATCATCTTAAGAAATAACTTCATCGACAACATCTCATATATGAAATTCATCATTAAAGAACCAGAGGTCGATCCAGAAATTTTTTCCAGGGTCCCATTTTCGTGGAAATTGCTTACTTTTGTGAATTTTAATGCTTCATTTTGTGAAATTCTTATCGGTATGCTTATCGGTAATTTAACTTAAACTGAGTTAATAAAAAGCTCACTTTATCATGTTAACGGCGGTCCTAACGCAGGACCGTACCCAGAAAAAAAATTCGGGGGGGGGGATTTCCAAACATTTAGGAGGGGGTCCAAACGATAAAAAGGGAATAATTTTTCTCAAAAAAACTTCATCATCATTACTTGTGTTAATAAAAACCGAAATTTCGAGGAGGGGGGGTATCCGGACCACTGTCCACCCCCCCGGGTACATCCTTGGTCCCAAGCATGATTCCAAGTTCCTGCATATACAAAATAGTTATTATCAATATTTTATGGTCAACATTTTTTTTTTGCGGAAGCATTTAAACATTACCAATTTCATACGAAAATTTTAAATACTTTGGTAGTGTTACTTGGAATCGGAGCTCGAAATGGACCGTGGTCCGCTAGTCCGAGACCCATAAAATGTACAGCGGACCAGCAGAATACAAAATGTGTCGGTCCGGTGGACCCGTCTCATTTTATTGACATTTTTCCTCACTTATAGTTCCACAATATCTAATTTCACCAATACACATGTCATACATAATTTGAATTTTTTAATATTTTTATAATAGGTATTTATATATTTTTTTAATTCAGCTCTTGACGGAAATCAATATACAGTAGAATCTCCCTATAACGAAGTCTTCAACGAATTTCTCCCTATAACAAAATTTTTAATCGGAACGTAACTCTAGGGCTTAAAAGCATTAAAAATACTCTCCATGTAACGAAGAGCTTATCTCCCTATAACGAATTTTTTCAGATTTACCTTTGAGATTTTTTTTGTCAGTTTTGAATTAAAAAAAACAAAACTAATTTTTGGACGGACGACTTTTCCGATGTTTCAGAAGTGGATGCAGAATTCTTAACGGTCAAGAAAGTGAAACTGATTCCAAACACGAAAACGTTTCACAGCCAAAACCACATCATATCGAGACGCTACAGCCATTTGAAACCATTAAAAGTGGTTTACAAAAGTAAGAAAATGTGACTGACACCATTTCCAGCGCACTTTTAAAATGTAAACATTTTCATGAAAATTTAAAATCGCGGAATCCAAAGCAATGTAAAATAACAGGATTTCTCAAGTAAAATAAACGTAAGTGGGGTCTACATATTTTATTTTCTAAATTCCTGAATTGTCTTCACATTTGAACATTTAATTCATTCAATGAAAAGTAAGAACACACAAGTTTAACAAATTTATAATATATACTACTTTATTTTTAATTGAAAGTCATAATTAAATATTTTTAAACATTCTATTAACTAAAGGGTTTCTATTATTCGCTGAAATAACTGCAAAAATCTCTGTACTACGAAATTTTCTCTATAGCTATATTTTTAACTGGAACCAAGCGACTTCGTTATAGGGAATATATATGTATATTGCACCTACATTTTGTTTTACATTTTTCCAAAATTATGTATGCGGACCGGGGAAGTCATAGAGTCACTGGTCCTTTAGTACCACGGACCAAATATTCTAATTTCCAACCCTGCTTTTAAATGTAAATTAAAATTACCATGCATGGAAAAAAACTAACTAATGCAAAACTCATTCGAAATTCACTTGCGGTCAACTTACAAGGGTCTGCTCTCTTTCTCTCTTTACAAATTAAAATCCATTCACCATTCAAGCACTTTCGAGCACTTTTGTCCTAGGAAGCGAAATTCACGGGTGATTTGATTTTCGGCACGAAGCTAACTTTCAACGCCGGTTAACTCAAAAGAGCGGCCACTGATGTTCTGATCTATTCCAAAAATCTGTTTTTCAAGTTGCTGTCTTCGCTATACGCGCGCCCTCTCGCAGAATGCGCACTTTTACCATCATAAACATTATTTATGGGTCCCTATTTATTAAGAAAACTGTAATGCAAGGCATTAAATCGGATAATAAATTAAGTAACTGGGTGGTGTGTGTGTATATATATATATACATGCTTCTAAGGACGTATATTTTTGCCAAAAACTCAAGGACAGCAGAATATGGCCTTTAATAAACCGTTTTTGAAAGTATTTTTAGTTTTTTTTTTACATGAGGGAAAATTTATTTCTTGAAATGTGATACTTTTGAATCACAGACGATGTTAGACAAATAATGTATCTGGGAAAAAATGGCGAACATCGTAAACATTCCTGGGAAATGAAAGATATTTTTGTCGAATAAATAGTAGAAAGAGAAATCTTACAAATAACGGAATGATTATTTTAGAATGGAATAACATATTTTTTAAACGCAGTTTTACGTTTTGAAACGACTGAATACTTTTTTTTTCTTATATATATCTTTGTTGGTCAATGTTTGTTTATGTGATTATGGCAGCACTACGCTTGGGCGATCTGCCAAGGATGGGGGAGGGGTGCCTTGGCAAGGAGGACTTTCTAAGGGGTTTCTAAGGGGTCCTAACGCGTATTCACTCGGGCCCGGGGGTCGGAGATCTGACGGGCCCCCTCCCATAATGATCCAATTATTCTCATTGTAAAATAGAAATAATGCTAGCCTCCCGCGGTTCTTCTTTTACTGTTTTCTCACGAGCCGTGATCGTCGCAGCATATCTCCATAGTAACGGAGACATTTTGTTTCTGATTGGCCGATCAGAACTTTGTTTTATGCAAATTGACTATTGCACGTGTGAATGTATCTAAAACTTTACGATGTTTCTTTTAATTAAATAATTTTTAGTTCCTTAATGATGTCTCATCCTTTTAAGTGTTAAATCATCACTGCTGGTAAAATGCAAGTAATTTCTGCTAAGAAATAAAGTACTGTATCTTTCACTCTGGCACTTTTACTTTTCTTATTTTTATTAAAGAAATTTAATGTTGGTCTTGTATACAAATAATTGCTTCTTTACAAAAACAAAAGTTCTTGCTGTTAAAAATGCGCTTTTCTCCAGGGTCTGATGACCGACAAAGATTAGAACCCGGTTTCGAGCAGACTGATTTCCGCGCAAATCGTTCTCACCATCGCGACGTGAAGATAGTTGACCAGAGCCAGATGACCGCACAGGCTAATTATGCGTCGGACTTATTTAAGGGGCCTAAAAAGGATTAAAATAGTTTAAGTTACATTCTTTAAAAAAATATCATAAAAACACAAACAGCACATGCCGGCTTGCAAAAATATTTGTTTACACTGTACTCAGGAATGGAACAAGCGTCGTATACCAAAGCATTCATCGACATGACATCCTTCGAAGCAGAACTTTTGTACCTTAAAACTTTATGGAATTTAATTAAAAATTTGCTGTAAAAAAGGGGGGTTAAACGTTTCCCTTATATTCAGAACTGTTAACAAATAGTTCTACATTATGTGTCACAGGCCTACTCTATGTGTCAACAAGGAATGACCGTACAGGGTCCCCCCGAAAATGTCTAGGCTAGGGCCTCCGAATGGATCAGTCGGGCCCTGCCAATACTACGCAGTTTTAACAGTCCGGCCCAAGTCCGCCAATAAGACCCAGCCCTCACGAAACGGTTTTGCGTGTGATACGGGTCAGTACGACCACGGTATGGGACGTCAGCCATCCAAGTTTGGTTTAGGGCAGCAGGTCTCCTTATTCCAGTCGGTGTAGTCTTCTTTCTATCGATACAAAAAAAAAAAAAAAAAAAAAAAAAAAAACGTTTTCGGAAATTTAGAATCACGGGCCCCCCAAGAAAATTCCCTCTTGCCCCTCCCCTCTCGTGAGGCCTGGATAGGTAGATGTACTGGAAAGATTTTCATAAACTGCACGCTTCGCATGATTTATCCATCCATCTCAGCATATTCTCTGTACTCTTCACATGCAACGCATACCCCTTTTACAAGAGAATCAATGAAAATACATTTCATGCAATGGATCTCGCAGCCACTTCACTGATGAGGAACGACGCTGTTCCATTACCCCAAACTCCATCGGTCTAAATGGAGAAATCGCTGAAATCTAAAACAGCACACGGAGGCAATCCACTCTCAAACTTCATGATTGATCATAATGAATGAAATTGAAAGCGAAACGAACCGAAGCAGTTTTCGGCGAGGCACTTTAGATCCTGTTAGGAAGTGGGAAACGGTTGAATCTGATATTGGAAGTTGTGTTGTTCTTGTTGTTTGATTTTTCTTGCCTTTCGAATAAAGAATGACACACCATTTTGTTAGCAGCTCTGTTTTATACTTTTAATTGGGTCACAAGCCACTCACAGACGCTAAAAGCAATATTTTACGGAATGATGGAATGGGTTTTAGAGCTGAAAGGGCAGTTATTTTTCGTAGAAAATTAAACGTTATTGGAAAAATAAATATGTGCAGTAAAAGTTAACAGATGAATTGTTTCGCCTGCTATGTACCCGTTCTTAAACGGTAATGCTGCCATTTTGCAATTTTGGAATATGTACGATTAAAAAAACCGCGTAATACCAATGGCATACATTTAATTTATTTTATTATGATGAAGACCGCTCCTTTAAATGCTTAAAAAAAGATACGGTGGCAGGAGGGGTTGAGTCAAATAGCTGCATGGTGTGTTGCTGCACATTCGTTCCTCACACAAGAACACTTTCATTTTGAAATGACATAAAATGTTCGTTAAAAGAACGGAATACCAATAGCATGGCATTGAATTCAGTTTATCATGATACCTACAATCATGATAAACTGAACCTTTACATATTTAAAAAGAATGAGCAAAGTTTGAGTCAAATAGCTACATACAGTGTACTAGCTGAAGTACCCGTTCTTCGTACGAGAGGGATACATTTTATTTACTCATAAAAATGAAATGATTCCATTGTTGCGGTCTCCCAAAAAAATCCTAAATTATTGGACAGACATAAATTTTGCCTTACAAATACTAATTTGGGATAGCATACAGGGGATCCCAAAAAGGTGGTCATGGGCTTTCATTCTTTATTTGTTAGAGATAAGTGGCCACTGTCCATTGAAAAAATATTCAAAATAAGGCCGGGCACAAGACTGTTAAGAAAAAATTCCTCACGTTCATCTTCAAAAAGTTACGCTTTTTAAATATGTATACGACCCCCGTACACAAAAATTCCCAGTGAGTAAAATGTGGCCCATGCACTCATGAGGTGATGAACAAAATTTCAACGTTAAATCACAAAGAATCTCAGAGATATCTCTAAACAAAGAGGAGCGGGGGATATACATGATTTCGAATGCAAACGCTTACTGCTAGAGTGTAAAAAAAAAAAAAAAAGAAAAAAAAAAAATCTTTCGTCATTTCTGTACGACCCCTGAAATACGATCATTCTACGAGATTTTTTCCCCTTCGCGAGCCATTGAAAAATGGTTTAAGTCAGTGTTATATTTACTTTCATATCTCTGATTTTTTTAAGGTATAGTTCTCAAATTAGCTCCGTTAAGGTGCCTTTTAACTTGTGATGTTGTTTTGGGAATGGAAAATGAAATCGTCCAAGGTCAAGAGCTTTCGTTTCGCATTCGAAAGTACCCTGCCTTTGTTAATGAGTGCTTTTAAAGATTTAGGATGCATTATGCCAATAAAAAAAAAGTTATTCAACACGATAGTTTTCAAAAAGGAGTCATATTGAAAATTACGATTACGCTGAAAAAAATTCTTCACATTATGTAGGAACGTGTAAAAATTAAATAAAATAAAAATATCTTGGTACGGATGCAAATTGAGACAGTCAAAGCGAATTCACAAACGGCTTTCCAACTTTATTAGAAATAATTACAACTCTCAGGCGCGAACCTAGGGGGGCGGGGACAGAGTGGGCAGCATCCCCCCCCTTCCCTAAATCTGTACCTTTACTTTGAATCTGTACCTTTACTCTGTACCTTACCTTTGCTTACAATTGTAACTTAGTAAACAATTTGATACACAGCTCCGCCCCCCCCCTACCCGCAAAAAATAAAAAAAAATCCTGGCAAGGCCACTGTGTGACAACCCTTTATTTTAAAATTTCTTCCCCCTTGCCAAAAGTTGAAAAAATGTTAAAGCAATGGACTCCTTTGAATACAGGCACAACCGCTGTCACGCAAAAACATCCGCTTTTCAAAGTCTGAAATATATATATATATATACTAGCTGAAGTACCCGTTCTTCGCACGGGAATGAATGGACTTTTTGATATTGCGATTTGTTGTGATTACTATTAATAAAGAGATATAGCAAAATGGATATCGCGTTATATTGTGTTCAATAATCATGCATACCGAATTTCAAGGCAATCGTTTGTACGGTGCAGAAGGCCATGCGGCGTAGCGCAATTAGTGGCGAGTTTTAGCAAAACGGATACGGCGAAAATATTCTTCGCATTCAGATATCGATGTATACGAATTTTCATGACGATCGGCTGGACAGTCCTGAAGTTCATGTGTTGACGCGACATCTAGTGGCAAGTTATAGGAAAATGGATAGCGCCAAACTCTTCCCCGTGTTCAAATATCTATGTATACCTATTTTCATAGCGATCAGTTGCACAGTCAAGAAGTGATACACTGCAGCGCCATCTAGTGGTTAATTAAAGTAATGATTTGCTACAGCGCCGTCAAGTGGCGAGTTATAGCAAAATGGATAACGCCAAAATATTCTCATTGTTCAAATAGCTATGTATACTGATTTTCATAGCGACCGTTTGAATGGTCAAGAATTTGGCCTGCTGCAGCGTCATCTAGTGGCGAGTTAAAATAATAATGCATTGCAGTGCCATCTAGTGGTGAGTAACATCAAAAGGAACACAGTTAGAATATATTCTTCGTGCTCAAATGTGTAAGTATAAAAAATTTTATGCCGATCAGTCGAACGGTATAGAAGTTGATGCGTTGCAGCGCCATTTAGCGGCAAGTTACAGCAAAATGGATAGTGAAAAATATTCTCCGTGTTCTAATATCCGCGTGTACCAAATTTCATCGAAATCGGTTGGACGATATTCGCATAGCAAACGGCTAAACGGAATAGAATTCGACGTTGTGCTGCGCCACCTAGTGGCAAGTTAGAGGAAAACGGATAGCATAAAAACCTTCTCCATGATAAAAGACTTAGGTGAACCAAATTTCATGGTGATCGGTCAAACGGTGCTGGAGTTTTTCAACCTCATACACACATACCAACATTCATTTTTATCTATAACCAGTGTTATTATATATACCAGTCTCAAATAAAATCCAGTTTCAAATCTAAGCCTCGCCAAAGTGCCAACATACGCCATTTTGCAAGAGTTTTTTCAGGGAATCATTCGAAGCATTGACTTAGCAGCAATCAATATGGGAAATGGTTCGACCGCCAAAAAGTAAAGCACGCATTTATTTGAAAAGTGGAATCCCTTAATACAGCCGCATTTTTTAAATTATCAACTATATAACGTGTTTTATTCATCGTTACTCCGATGTACTATATGCGAAGATTTCAATTATCTGAAATTTGGCGGAATTCCCCCAACTTAAATCAATGTACTCAATTGGCGAGAATTCTGAAGCTAGATCGCTTGAAATCCCTTAATAACTGCATTATTTCTGCACGGATCATTAAAATTTAACGCTGTATTCTAATAAAACCTTTGCACTTGTTTTCAAAAATCTATTTCCTTAAGCTCTCAGTAAATTGCGCCAAGCCGAAAACTGTGCAAACCGCTAGAACTCACTTTCAAATCGGCATTTGAGCCATTTTATTTTTTCGCCAAACTAAAAAATTTTACATATTAGCCTCGGAAATCTTCAATTCTTATTGTTTTGCGTATAAAACATTTCATTCCTGCTCTGTTTTCCCATGCACACGATATTATAATTTAAAAAAAAATAACCTTACGAATATAAACTAACAAAAAACAATCATTATTATTCTTTTATTTTTACTTTGAGAATTTAAAACATTTTATTCGGCAAAATCGCCACACATGGCAACCACGATGCTTATTTCACACTTTTTTCACTACAGGGGTTACAATTACGGAAAGCTTTTTGCGTGGAGAGCATAAAAAATCTCTTAAATTCCGGGAACGGGTGGACTTTCAAAGTTTTAAAGTGGACTATGATTTATTCTATATTATTTTACATATCTGTGCAAAATTTCAGGCTGATAGGTCCATTTTTGTGGATTTGTATACTAATCAAATCCATAAACAAACAGAATTTCATTTTTATTTATAAGATATACGTGCACAGCAGAGAAAACGAAATTCACACAGGGGTGAAGATAAATAAATTTGTTTTATACTACCCGGGTTTTAATATGTGCCAAAATGTCAAAATGATTTTTTCCCCTCTAGGAATCTGAAATGACGCATTCATAGAAGGTAATTACGTAACTTGCAAAGGGGAAATTCTTCTAACTTGCACTGAACCATGCGCTTGATTTGGTTTATTTTGGAGAACGGGGTAATTATAAGGATTTTAATTCATTAAAAATTGCGGTTAAAAGTCTCTTATCTTGCATTTAATTATTTGGATCCGTCTATCTTATCTTAGTTTATTAGGTTTAACTTAGTGTTAGTTAAGACAGCAGTGGAGCAGTGACGTATGTGTTTTCATTTCGAAGGGGGCTTTAGTATTTGGCTTTTTTTTTTTTTTTTTTTTTTTTTTTTTTTTTGTATTGAGAGGTGGGGGGGGGCAATATCTGGTAGAAAATTGTTTCAAAATTATACGATCTTTTGATTATATTTAAACAATCAGAGAAATTAGAAATTCAATTATTTTTATTCCTACGAACATCCTAGCATCGAAACAAAACAGTAATAATACGACTTACAACGTTTCGTTTAAAATGGCAGCTTTTTATTGTTTTATATTAGCGAGGGGGGCTCAGGCCACCTCGGCACCACCCTTACATACGCCATTGCCATTGGTAGACAAAAATAAACCCTTATAACGTTTTTGAAACGCAATAATTTTGTCATTGATACAGAGCACACATGGGCA
>JAWZYV010002855.1:0-14572 GCA_038373885.1 Cheiracanthium punctorium | reverse complement strand
AGGTCTGAATTTGTTATAGCAGTATCATAAATTTATTTCAAGAAATTAAAAATATTACTTAAGGTAGTTTTGATTCAATAAAATTATATTTGAAATGATTTATATTTAAATACATTTAGTTTAAATAATTTTATATAGTTTGTGCTTGCTTCAATTTTAAAAGTATAGACATTATTTCTTACGAAAAAAAAAAAAAAAAAAACAATCTTTGGGCATAGTGTAGCACAAAAGTTTCTAAAATCGCTGATATCTGCCTGCAGCTCTTCCGTTATTTTTCCGTAGTCAAAATTTATTTCAATTCTTCGATAACTTTGAAACACGAGTCGTTGTTTTGAACGGACATAAAATTATTACCTGCGATACATAATTTTTTACGTGGAATAATTTAACAAATTCGTTTATTTTTGCTAGTCCATGGATATTATGTTAAAGTAATTAAATTGAAAACAAAACTTCTTTAAAACTCTATTTTAATCAAATTGACGTAAACTAAGAAAAAGTGATTCACGAAGCATAAAGCTAAATCGACGAGAAAATAAATACTTATTTAATTCACTTAAATAATGTATGGTAAATTTTCAGGAGGGTTACCTTCCTAAGCGGAATGCCTTGGGTGGAGGATTTTTTAAGGGCCTGTAACACGTATGCACGTTGCAGATCGAGAAAACCACGCAAAACTGCAGGTACTTAGATCGACAGCCCCGCAGTAAGCCAGAAATGTATCTCCAAATTTCGATCATCTACCGTATTCAGTGTCTTATCCACTTGTCCACGGTGATGCCCCATATAAATAATGTCTTTAAATAAACGCACATTTACGGCATTACATAGACGGTAATTTATAATCATTAATTATCTAACTAAACACTGACCATGACACCTTTCCTTGCTAAACTTTATAACATGACGCTTAAGTTAAATACTTATTTTAGCACGAGCCGGACGTCAGTTTCAAGTTTCATTAATTTATTGATCTTCAAGATAATATGTAAGCGAAGAATGTTTTCCGCTCTATCACTTTCCTTTAATTGATATGTTGCAGGTGAAACCTCTTATGCTTTCTATATAAAATATTTTATAGTTTAAATGATTTTACAAAGCGTGCTTGTACATGGGCACTGCAGTATGTTTACTTGTAAAATCTTTGATTACAAAAACTTTTAGTCGCTAATCGTGCAGATATTATACTGTTATTACAAGATAGATATGTTTGAGAATTTTGGTTGCATTTCTCCAGAATTTCTCAAAATATGTTTCTTTCTTTTGTTAAAAACATTTGGCATTTAATATTTTAAATACGATTCAATTTAATTAACTGCAGCGCACCTGATTTAAAACATACTCAACTGCTTTTGGATTTCTTTTTTAGATAATTTTAATGAAATTTTTCCAAGTACACATACATGCATAAGATCCCGGACAATAAAAGCCAGTCCAATGTAATAAGAGCCATAAAGGAACACTTACACGCAGAATACATTTTGAGTAATAATTAAATAATATCCCTTTCGTTGTAGTCTAATTGTTTCCTACATTTTTTATAGAATCGTTTAACCATCTTGATCACATTCATAGATTTCTATGACTTCATACTATGCCCCTCTAAAAAAACATTTATTTATGATCTATTTAAAATTTAACTAAAATGTGATTTTGGATAGTAATTTAATCAGAACTAGCTAGAAAAAAATGCTGCTTTAGTGCAGTTAAATTGATCATTAACGAACATTTTTACAACAATTATTAAGTAATAACATGAAATAGCGGGTTCTTAAGCAACAGGAAGAAATAAAACTTATAATAAGAATACCAAGGAAGTTAGACAATAATTTAATTAATGATATGTGTACATTTTATTGCTCAAAAAGAGCACTTTGCAGTACCTTAATTTCAATCATTCTTTTATTTTTGAAGTTTTAATCTTTTACATTTAAAATAAGAAAAATGTACTGAGTTTTAATTTCTATATTATGCATTAAAATTTACGTTATTTACAAGAATCGTACGTATTTTTACTTTTGTGCTAACTTTTTCAAATATTTACGGATACTTATTTATTCATGGAGAGTTTATACTTGCAGCAGGTATAGTAACCGGTATACTGCAAACGAGAACATTTAAGTGAAATTTAATTGCATGATTTATGTAAATTGTATTATAAATGTAGATAGCGTGACTCGCAGACATAAACTCCACTGCATTTGGTTGAATTTGAAATTTTACTTTAACATCTCCAATGCATTTTGAAGTGGAAATACCTATGTCTCTGGATATCATTAAATTTTCAATTTCGCATAAAAGTATTCCACTTGGAAAATCCCTATATAATTATTTCTTAAGTAAAAACTATTAAAGCATATTTTCGATGCATGACATGAAAATATTTTTATCGCGTCGTTATTAGTGCTTTTGGTACGCATTAAAATATTTTCAGACTTGGAAAATGAAACGCTCTTAAATATGTGAAAGAAGCAGCTGCAAGAAAAAAATGGAAACATGTTTAATGCGTGTGTAATTTGCATTTGACTTCTGAAAGCGTTTTTAAATATTGCATAACATTTGTTGAAGCCTTTCAGTACAGCAAAATAATTTAGATTTTTGATAAGTGAATTTAAAATAAATGCAGAGATTGAAAGATGAATTCCACAAAGCGAGTAGTCAAAATTTTTCGATTTATTTGTAAAGTGGATCGTTAGTCTGTACTTATAAGTATGAAAGCATCTTTTAGAACATTCATTGCTTTGTGATGAATACAGTTTATATGCCTTTATGAAATAATATTATGCATGTATATACAGGGTGAATTTGACATAATCTGGCAAACGATAAAAAGTTAAAGAACAGCCCATGTGAGGCATAAAATAAACACTGTCCTATCTCTAACCGTTTCCGAGTTACCGTGGACAGAAGGAAATTCTGTTTTTTGCGATACCGTCTGAAAAAACGAAATTTGTGAGGTTTCTGAAAGTCCAACGTGCAAAATAAGCACATATTTAGAACAAGCAAAAAAAATCCAATAAGATGGCACTATTTACATCAGGATATCTCTATTTTATGAGGAGGTACAAGCGCCGAAACATTGGCGAAGTTAAAAATCGAATTGTAGCCAAAAACTGTAACCGACGATTCCGCAAACACCCTTCTAGCTACATGTAGTCAAATGTCCCCAAAGCTGGGTCATTTCAAAAGCGCCATTCCAAAAGCTTTAGAATGAGCCCACAATGAAGAATATTGATGATCTAGATCAGGAGAAATGTAGTTTTTTGTTTGCGTACATCACCGAAATCGGCGATCGTCGGATAAGGAGACTCACTAAGTGCCATGGTCTTTCCTGTTTTTAATATCAGTACCAGGTTACCGAGCCATGCTCAGAATCTAAAGGCTCCTTAAGTGTAAAATAATTAGTGCGTAAATGCCTTGACACGTATCAATAATCTTCATGGTTGCCAAAGATTTTCATCGCTGTCGGATCACTCATACATTATCAGGTAAGCTTTGGTCGGCATTCAATGTTACAATGGCATATACTTTGTTTTGAAGAGGGATGCTAAATATTCGATGGTCGGGGCCATCAGAGTTGAGCAAAAAGTAGTTTAACGTAAGATGCCTCCTTTCCTTCAGTAGCAGATCAGCTAGGGTATCAGCGAAGATCTTGGGCGATGCATTCACTAACAGCATCTTCATTACTTTAGAAATATATCTGTCCATATTGAGGACGTTCAAATTCAGCCTCAAGAATTTGAGTTGGTTGAACTGTCAGATGAATGAGTTTATAAACAAAATTCATAAAGTCTGTTATACACTGTTCGCAACGTAGCAGTACACACCAAAATCGTTAATAGTTTCTCTCGTCATTTACTGTGAACAAAGCCATTGTAAAGTATGCTTTCAAATTTCGAATTCTTTTATGAAATTCTTTGAAATGTGGGTGACATCGAAGAAACAACCACACCAATTCATTAGGAAATTCGGAATGTCCTACATCAATCTTACAGTCCCCAAAATGGTTTCGGTTAATTTTTGTTTTTACTCTTCAGAAAAATGCAAAGCTCCCCGGTGAATGCAATCCATGTTAAAAAGTTCTCAACTATGATAGTAAGTATCCACATTTGTGGCAGCTTTGTAGATACTTAGACTGTTTACCCAAAGTATTTGTTGACGTCTAGCTGTTCTATGTCGTTCTCCTTCCAAATACTAATCATCTGTTTCATCTGCTTGTGTTTGAACTGCACGTTCACACATTTGGGCCAAGTGCTGCTGCCGGTGATCAAATGTTTCCACAGCTCGTTTTGAGCTACATTTTCATGCATTTATGTCTTTATAATACATCTATGATGATAATTCTTTACGATTGAAATTGTAAATTCCTCTATAGTGCTTCAAAATTCAAACATAAAATACTTATTTTTTTCTAATTCAAAGAAAATACATCTTGCATAAACAAATTCTACAAACTTAAATTCAATCTTATAGATACGTAAATATAGATGCCATAAAAGTATAATCTTACATAAATATGCTTTAAACATAATTTTATTTTATAAACTCACGCTTAAGAAAAGAAAAAGTGTAACGCAATTTAAATTATTAGTACAAAAGGACACTTCGAAATCATGAAATCAAAAACAGAAAGATCAAAAATATTCTTTTATAATAACCCTAACAACTACTTAAACGTTGACAATAATAGAACAAATGGATGGACTGAAGAAAATGGACTTCTAACCTCGAATAAATCAAAAATACATCGTTCCTATATAGTTACGCTGATCCCTGACTCTGTCACAATTCCAGTTCAACCACTCAAAATAAAACTTTTACATCATTAATCCAAACAGATTAAAAATATATTGTCTAATAACTTAAAATTTACACGGTTCGTTGGTGCGATCAGCCTGAAAATTATCATTATCTAAAAAAAAAGGAGAAAAAAAAAAGAAAAAGAAAAAATCTGATAATCCACCCGTTCCCTGATTTTTAAGCGGTTTTTTTCTTCCTTGGTATTTTCAGCTCTATTTCATTTAAGAGAGTAAAAAAAGCTAATCATTTGAGTGTCAGAATTATCTAGCAAGTGACATTGACGTTACATTGAAGTCACGGTTATCAGGCTTTGGAGGGAAAATTACGATTCCAATTCGCTTAAGATAGCTTTTCTAAATTACTACTCAGTTTAACTTTTTTTTTTCAAAAATAAAATGGTTTTCTATGCATTAAGCATGAGTATAGGAGAGGATGTTGATACCAAACGAAATGTTTCGAATACGAAATGTTTCTGCAGATTATACAATTCGAATTTCGATATATAATAAAAATTGAATATGAAGTTATTTGATTTTAAGTGAGTAAATATTAAATATTCTGAGTGTAGACATTCTATCACCCGCTGAAATTGTCTCCAGAAAGGCCTTTATCCTTTAGTTTAATGATAGTACACAACACAAAACAACGCAGTCTAATCCACGTCTAAATAAGAATCGAAAATGTATTAGAAAAAATCTTAGTAATCAGATTTCAGCCTCCCAATTTACTGCTTCCACATATGGGCAACTTCCAGCCTGCGGCCGGATGGGGCCCGCCATGGCTTTTGGACCAGCCCGCAGAACAAGTCAAAACCCTGTATAAAACTTATATAAAACATTCAAACTTCCATATAAATCCGAATTATACGGCCCGCGATTTCGCTAGCATCCTGAAGTCAGGCCCAGGAGTTTGCTAATATCGTAAAGTTCTGCCCGCAACTTTTCAAAGGTTGTCCATACGATGATAAAATAAATGAGTTGAAATCATCAACTGCAGTGAATGAAAACTAAACTGATGGCTGATCACCTGCAAAATTAATTTGAATATCGGCTGCGAGCCCAATTTAGGAATCGATTGTATCATTATAATTTTTTTCATCGGAGTTTCAAAGATCGTTTCATTATAAACGGCTGTCCCTTAAAAAAAAAAAAAAAAAAAGTCAGTGTAACTACATTTAAATATTTATCGTCAACTTGGCGGAATAAGGCAGTTAAATTAAAATTCCACCTAGTGCCGTTATTTAAAAAAAAAAAAAAAAAACGAAAAGAAATGGAATTTCATGTTACGTCAGAGGATCTTTTTTCTTACTGTGAATGACTGAAAAGGGTGTCATTTTCATTTAAATTATTCGGCTAAGCTGAAACTTTTATGCACTTTTGAAATTCGCATCATATGGATCAATAAAATACTTGAAAAATCTTTATTGTTTTAGTATATACGCCAAAATACATTTAGCTTTACGTTAGTTACAAAAGGATAATTGTAATAAATTCAGGCAATTTTTCACATAATATTTACGAATAGTTTTGTATTAATAACTATGAATTAAAAATAATTAAATTATTTACGTACATTCCATCAAGGTGCTTGCGGGGATGGCAACGAAGATTCTTTTCTCTTTTTCTTTTGCTGGTTGCCAGGACGATATTTTGAAATAAAAATAACTTTTTAATTCTAAACAAATTTATGTACGTTTGAAAGGTGTAATATATCTAGTTACTAAAATATTTATTTGTCTGTGTAATGGATATCAAGTTCTATTTATTTTGTTTCTTTGTGAAATTAATTTTTACTATTATATATCGATGACGTGTATTTTTTAATCCGCCCCAAACTTATTTGAGCGTCCCTTTTAGGAAGATTGCATCAAGTGTGGTTTTTCAAACGCTCAATAGATGGCGCTACCATCCAAAAATTTTAAATTTTAAATTTTGAGCGTTTAAAAGTTTTTTCGATCACGTGACCTAGCTCAATCGTTTCAGGGGCCCAAAACAACCCCAGGTACGAAATTAAAAATGAATCCTTAGAGCAGTTTTCGAGATCGATGAGACATACACACACACACACACACACACACACACACAAACATTCCTCGTTTAATATAAGAGCGGATGTACGGCTGAGCTTTCTGTTTTGCAGATGCAAAGATGGAAGCTATAAAGCCAAACAAGAAAAGTAGCATTCTATTAAGTTTAGAAATGCAGCAATGGAAACTAAAGAAGTATGATGTTTCACATGTCTTTCACAAAGAAATATGCAAAGAAATTACCGATACGTATCTCACATTTACTTGTATGATGAAAACACATACTATGCATTATGCAGTTAGTAACAGATTTGTATACGTTTAATTTACCCCGTATCTAGTATTCGTTTGTCGAATTCCGTCGAATGCCTTATTAGACGAACGCCGATTTCAGTGATGTATTGCAAACAAAAAGTTACATTACTCCTGCTCTGGAACACCAATATACTTTATTGTGGGCTCGTTCTTCTAAATCTTGGACCAGTTTTTGGGACATTTGACTGCTTGTAGCTTGAAGGGTGCTTTCGGAATCTCTGGTTACAGTTATGGGCTACAAGTCGATTTTTAACTTCGCCAATGTTTCAGTGCTTCTAGCTCCTCATAAAATAGTTATATCCTGATGTAAATGGTACCACCTTAAAAGATATTTTTTTTGCTGTTTCGAAATATGTGCTTATTTTGCACGTAGGTCTTTCAAGAACCTCACGAACTTCGGTTTTTTCAGACGGTATAGTAAAAAAACAGAATTTCCTTCCATTCACCATATCTCTGAAATGGCTGGATATAGGACAGGGTTTCTAGGGTGTTTAATGCTCCACATGGGCTGTTTTTCACCCCTTTTTGTTTGGCAGATTCTGTCAAATTCACCCTGTATATATTTCTACTATAAAAAATTGTTAAATGAAAATTCCAATACCTACTTCATATTTTTATTTTGGCAGTGACAAAGGAGACTTCACAAGCTTTGTTTTAAAAGACTTATCGCAGTTGAAATTATTTATTTAATTTTTATTTTGTATATTTGTACAAAATAAGAATATATGTTTACACCGATGCATTTTGTAATACACATTCATATATTTAGTAAGACCTCTTATTTTTTCTTAGAGTTACATTAACGGTGGGAGTTTTCCAATTGTTTAAGTTTTTGATTTACAAGTCCTTTTTTTAAAATATCAGGTAAATCATTCTGTCAAAATGCACCTATGCTCCTCTTACTGCATGCATCATCTCTTTTTCAATATATTTCCATTGATCTAAAACTTTTTGTATTCTGTAATTTTAATGTTTTTAATTATGAACTGCTAATATTAACTATAGCTACAATACATTTTAAGATTAAAATTTAATTCCTATTGTTACATTCTTATTGTTGTATTCAATTGCATTATTTGAAAATCACTCTATAAACTTATTTTTAAAGACTTTGTTAAATCTGTGGTTCAGGATAACCGTTGAATACAAAGAAAATTAGAGAAATTGGGAAAAAATTTCTTTACATAGATGACATATTTAATTTATTATTTTGCATAGTTTGTGTACAATAAAGCCTATTCAGTAAATGTTAATATTCTTTGTTCATATTTAAATAAATTTGAATTTATATAGTTTTAATTTTTAATGAACAAATGGAAGAACAAAATGAAAAGTAATGTTATAACATTCCGCCTTTTAAGCTTAAAATGTTTTCACTATTGAAGAAACAGATTATAGAGAATTACCTTAAGTATATCTTTTAGATTATATTATTATGAATACAGTAAATATATTCTGTAGTTATGTTATACATTTTACAGTACACTAAATTTCTGATAATTATTTTGCTCCTACATTTTAACCTACTATCCTCTGTTTGCTAATTTCATCTTCCTCTTTTTTTTCTACTTTTAACTAACGTTTGCATTTTACTCCATTTGGTATTGAAAGCGCAGTAACGCAAGCGTAAACAAAAGGCAGTTAGTCAACGTTCATTCATTTTAAGGCAAAGATAATATACCCCTAGAGTGCATATTCTGTACTAAGTAGATTTTTCTTAGAAAGCGGAACTTCCTATGCCACTAATAAGCACACCAAATTTTTATCACGGTTTTCAAATTATCTTCGAATATGACGTAAATATCTCCATTCTTACAAAATTGGCATGTGTACTTATTGAATTTCGGCTGCAGAAGGAATATCACTTCATGTGTACAGTACTTACGTCTGAATCAAATTTTAAATAAAAGGTAGTTAAAAAATTAATTTAATTTCACGAACGTCCACTCAGCGTAGTAAAGGGGAATATGTTGTATGTCATGATATAAACAGCTTTCATGCTATAAACAGCTGCATTTCATACCTCTACAATAATGGCGTAAGCAGTAGATGACCTTCAAAAACATACAAATTTGTGTTTTCTGCAATATTAAGTGTAAATATCTCTGTACGCCTCAAGTCAATCACATAAGTTTTTCTCTATATCTTAGTACGTATTCGCTGACATATACTCCTTTGTGGTTCACTTTTGGCAAATGCAGATTTCAACTGTCACAGTTTAAGAAAAAAGGCCTTTTTTGCAGAATTTTGAATGACCCTTGACCTTTGAGTAAAGAGTCAACTATAAGTCTCTATGTATTAAGAATCAGTGTGAAAGTAGTAGAATGCAAAACATTTGCCAATTGAAAATGCCAGGGTTCACTCTTGGTACAAAAAAATATTTCCTTACGTAAATCAGTATGCTTTTTTATTTTTTTACTAGTTACGATTTCCAATTTTCAGACCCCAAACTATGGAATTTTTTTTTTTCAAAAATTAAAAATGCACTTGTATAATAAATTTACATGAAGAATAATCCTAAAATTTCAACAAAATCAAGCATGTCACGCAAGCCTGACTGAGTCTTGAAATAACTGGGCCTTAATTTCTTGAAATCTAAATCATTTAATTGAATACTTTCAGTTATTTTGTTGATAAAAATGATGAGTTAAAGATAAAGCAGAAATAGTTTTTTATTTATTATTAAATACTACATTCATACTTCTATAATTAAAGCTACTCAATGAAAATTTATTTAGCACGCGAATTTAACGAAAATCTCTAAAATGATATTTTTTAATGATTCCTCTCGTAAATGAATAATCACAGAAATGTTATTGAATAGTATCATTGTTTTCAATTAATTGCTACATCAAAGTAAAGAACATTTGATTCAAAACTGAATAGCAATGTCATTAGCAAGCAAAAGTGACTCTAATTGAATTTTCTTTTGAAGAGATATCTAATAGGAATATCTGAAGTGTTATTCTAAATCTCGCGTTTTAGAAGCACAGCATTTGACATATTAATTTTATTGACGCCGAAATGTATAAATACCCCTGCAAGGTATAAAATACACGTGTCTTTACAGCTCTTTCCCCATGAGAAATTATTGGTTTTGCGTTTTATACTGTCATCTCGAAGATTATACATTTAATGTGATGAATTTTGAATTGCTTTTCAAATTTCAAATAATTGAATTGAACGGTTTTGTTATTTTGTTTCCTTTCCGAAAAGGAAACTGTGAATCGATACTCTTTTGTCTTCATTTTATTGGACTTCTGGCAACAGATATGATTAAAAAGTACATTTTGGAAAATAAAGAAAGAAAATGTACATCTGTTGCTGTACGTCGTGTATAAATTTTTATGCTTAGACCAGAGAAACCGGTTGTAGTTCTTTTTTTTCAAAGCTGAGCGAAATAAAAATTTTAACAACGCCAAAAGTCTCGGGTATCTAAAGTTTATGATTTTTACTGATTTTTCTGCACATTTTTACTTAATTTTATTCACTCTTGAGGAGTAACTACGTTACTCCTATGGTTAGGTCAAATATGTACATATACAGGTTTACCAGTTAACAAATTGCACAATTCAGAGGGCGCCAAAGTACATTCCGTTGCTCCAAATGAGATAAAAATTCAAATATAAATAATTCAAATGATTCACTTGATATTAATTTTCAAAAAAATTTAGTACGAAAATCCGCCAATAGGTGACACTACAGTGCACATAAAGACGATAAATATGCTATATGGGAAACAACTGACACACTCAATGTTATTTGGCTACTGATGGTGTTTTAAATTTCTGTATCATCTGGCATAAGGCACATGGGGACTATGAATCTATTCGTCTTGTGTCCTGCTGTCCAGTTGAAAACCAGACGCACGCCGGGTCCAGCAGAGCCGCAGCTTCTATTCATTTTTTAAGACAGAATATTTGAATGACCGTTCGTAATATTTTGATAACTTTAGGAATTAGCTAATATCTCCTATATATTTATTACCTTACGTACTGTACTTTTTATTAACAATCTGTAAAAAAACATTTTTAAGCATCATAGCCAATCTTATTACTAACGAAACTAAATCGAAAAACCAGAAATTAAGATCTTGCACAGTAAAAGTAAATGGGCAAATCTTTAATGCGAGACAATAAATTATATAAATTAATTCTACAGAAAAAGCTAAAAAAATCATATGTGCTGCATTACTCTGCTTCTATGAGGATGCATATTTAATTTGAACTGAAATTTAATTTTGAAATCTGCTGAGGAATACTAACAGAACGAGTCTGTTTTTGGTCTACCGGTATCGAGATGGGCGAGCTCCATTGAGTCCTAGATGGATTCATTTCCATCTAGCTCTACAGTGACAATGTGTCATAAGTGTATCTATCAGGAATCATTACTGATCCTTTAGGTAGTTATTTTTTTTTACAGAACAGAGATTCCCAAAGTGGTGAACAAATATAAAATAAAAATACGGAGTCTCCAATAATAAACTTCATTGTTAAAAAAAAAAAAAAGAGAAGAATTATTTATTAATGAAATAATTTAAGATTGAAAAAAAATCCCTTCGTGATCAGGTCATATGTGTTCACCACTCTGCAGCTCAATGGAATACTAACAGAACGGGTCTCTTGTCGCCTGCCGGTATCGAGAGGCCTGAGCCCCAAGGCCCCAAGATAGCCGCTAGCTAGTCCTTCACATCGCGCTTGACAGTGATAATGTATCATGGGCGAAGGCACGACACACGACCACGACCCCACCAGCTTCCGCCGCAATTCACGGCACTTATAGTAGCTTTGACGCTCTATATAAGCATTTCTTTGTTGTACCTTTGTTTCAGCCTCGATGTTTCTTAACTATCATTGTTACGTGCTGAGCATTGTTGGATCCATCATGGCCAAATGTATAGAACCCTGAACATTGTAAGTGGCTGATTATCGAGGGATCTGGCCTATCGCACGGCTGTTGTTCTAGCGGTCTGGAGTTTGGGGTGGTTTTCTCCAATGGTAACTTAAGTAAATTGGCGTTATAACCCCCTTAAAAAGTCCTCCTAAAGAAGGCAGCCCCCCCACCATAAGCAGATAATCCTCGTCTAGTTATGTTTTAAATCAATACACCTCTTGTTCTCAACCAGTGGGGCTCGAGAAAAATAGGCAAAGATAAAGTGATGATGCATGTTTAAAAATTCACCTTATTTATTCTTATTTTTGCTCCATTTTTATTTTTCGCTAAAAATGTTTATTCCAACTTTATCGATAACATTGTTTTGTAGAAAAGGCTACAAAATGTCCATTGTTGTAGTACAAATAAATTGCACGCATTCTGAAGAATATGGGGGGAGGTGTCCTCTCGCTAATTTTTATTGAATGGGAGGTCATTTTGTTAAAAGGTTGGGAGCCGTTGCAATACACAAACAGTAAAATCCCATCTAAAATAAATGTTTGGATAATTTTTAATTATTTCCCAAGTGCAAGTGCATATCTATGATTCACTTTATGAAACTATACGATATTAGCTTCAGGAACGACCTACCTATTGGTTAAAGCCGGTTACCGTTCCTGTTGTGTCCTGCTGTCCAGTTGAACCCCAGACGCACGCCGGGTCCAGCAGAGCCGCAGCTTCTATTCAATTTTAAAGACACAACATTTGAATGACCGTTCGTAATATTTTGATAACTTTAGGAATTAGCTAATATCTCCTATGTATTTATTACCTTACGTACTGTACTTATTATTAACAATCTCTAACATAACATTTTTAAGCATCATAGAAACTCTTATTACTAACGAAACTAAATCGAAAATACAGAAATTAAGATCTTGCACAGTAATGGTAAATGGACAAATCTTTAATGCGAGACAGTAAATTATATAACTTAATTCTACAGAAAAAGCTAAAAAAACTGCAAAAAAAAGAAAAAAGGAACGCTTAAAAATTAAAAAAATAATTTAAGGAAAAGAGCCCTCTGCGGTCTGGTCATATGTGCTGCATTACTCTGCTTCTATGAGGATGCATATTTAATTTGAACTGACAATTAATTTTTAAATCTGCTGAGGAATACTAACAGAACGAGTCTGTTCTTGGTCTACCGGTATCGAGATGGTCGAGCTCCATTGAGTCCTAGATGGATTCATTTCCATCTAGCTTTACAGTGACAATGTGTCATAAGTGTATCTATCAGGAATCATTACTGTTCCTTTAGGTAGTTATTTTTTTTACAGAACAGAGATTCCTAAAGTGGTGAACAAATATAAAATAAAAATGCTGAGTCTCCAAAAATAAACTTCATTGTTAAAAAAAAAAGAGAAGAATTATGTAATAATGAAATAATTTAATATTGAAAAAAAATCCCTTCGTGATCAGGTCATATGTGTTCACCACTCTGCAGCTCAATAGAATACTAACAGAACGGGTCTCTTGTCGCCTGCCGGTATCGAGAGGCCTGAGCCCCAGGGCCCCAAGATAGCCGCTAGCTAGTCCTGCACATTGCACTTGACAGTGATAATGTATCATGGGCGAAGGCACGACACCCGACCACGACCCCACCAGCTTCCGCCGCAATTCACGGCACTTATAGTAGCTTTGACGCTCTATATAAGCATTTCTTTGCTGTAGCTTTGTTTCAGCCTCGATGTTTCTTAACTATCATTGTTACGTGCTGAGCATTGCTGGATCCATCATGGCCAAATGTATAGAACCCTGAACATTGTAAGTGGTTCATTATCGAGGGATCTGGCCTATCGCACGGCTGTTTTTCTAACGGTGTGGTGTTTAGGGTGGCTTTCTCCAAAGGTAACTTAAGTAAATTGGCGTTATAACCCCCTTAAAAATCCCCCTAAAGAGGGCATCCCCCCTACCATAAGCAGATAACCCTCGTCTAGTTATGTTTTAAATCAATAAATACACCTCTTGTTCTCAACCAGTGGGGCTCGAGAAAAATAGGCAAAGATAAAGTGATGATGCATGTTTAAAAATTCACCTTATTTATTCTTATTTTTGCTCCATTTTTATTTTTCGCTAAAAATATTTATTCCAATTTTATCGATAACATTATTTTGTAGAAAAGGCTAGAAAATGTCCATTGTTGTAGTATAAATAAATTGCACGCATTCTGAAGAATATGGGGGTGTGTCATCTCGCTAATTTTTATTGAGTGGGAGGTCATTTTGTTAAAAGGTTGGGAGCCGTTGCAATACACAAACAGTAAAATCCCATCTAAAATAAATGTTTGGATAATTTTTAATTATTTCCCATGTGCAAGTGCATATCTATGATTCACTTTATGAAACTATACGATATTAACTTCAGGAACGACCTACCTATTGGTTAAAGCCTGTTACAGTTCCTGGGGTGTCCTGCTGTCCCGTTGAACCCCAGACGCACGCCGGGTGCAGCAGAGCCGCAGCTTCTATTCATTTTTCAAGACACAATATTTGAATG